>JBBPCY010099155.1:0-20876 GCA_037974405.1 Brachyalestes nurse | reverse complement strand
AGATATGCAACTCGGAAGGTCCCCTTGTGCAAAAACATCCAGAAAAAATATATTTATTGCCACAAATAAGCAAAAACAGGCGGAGGATATTTGCAGTTGCATAATTGTGGGGATTTCTGTGTGTGTATATATATATAAAACTGGGGGATTACTGTGTGTGTAAATATATATATATATATTATATATATATATGTGTGTGTGTGTACCTTTTTTTAAATTATTTATTTATTTATATATATTTTGTCTTTACTAAGACGTTTCAGAGTTAAAACCATACTTAAACTGCAGTCTGGAGTTTGCCAACTTTACCCTAATAATTGAAGAAGGCAGTTGGGTATGTGAGGGTGCGTGCAAAAGTCACCCCAGATACTGCAATGATCATGGGAAATGCCTAAACGGGATAAGTGGGCCAGTGTGCATGTAAGTGTTTCAATTTCAAAAATACCTAAGATAAATAAGCAAGGCTTATGACAAATTTACATTGTTGTTTTGTATCCCACTCAGATGCAATAAGAATTATGTTGAGGAATACCAAGGGTCACACTGTGACCTTTACCGCAGAACTGGTGGGTTTTATGCAGTGCTCTTTGGGAGTTTAGCAGGTGCCCTTATGCTTCTTATCATTCTCACTACAATAATTTTGGTTCTGCGAAGACATCATACTAGAAACTGGTAAGATTAAATTAAGTATATTTAATATATTTTTATTTGTGTGTCTGTGGACTTGTTACAACATTCAAACATTTTGGTATTTAGTATGTGACAAACGCATATGTTACTAAATAAGCCATATTTTTGTAGGGCTGTGAACAAGACTGACTTGAAGAAACTGTCTATGTTTGACGATGACTTCTTTGACTTCAGTGGCATAGGTCATGCTCCTTAAAATTCTTTATTCAACATAAGTTTATTTTACTGATGTATATACTTTATATTCTGATTTATTGTTTATTTGACATGATTTTATTTGAAGGTCACTTTAGGACATACAGCCTGAGTGAAAATAGCAAACTGGCAGAAGAGGCATCTGTTGGAAGTTTCATGCCACGTCTTGAGAATGTTGACGCAACATTAAATGTAAGTAGAATTCATGAATAACACTAATTTCAGAGTCGCCTACATGGCATAATATTTTGTTTTTTGTGTTTTATTTTCTGTTTATTTACAAACCATCTGCTTTGTAAAGTGAAGAATATATAATAGCAAGAAAAAAGCTGCTGACTGTTAATGAGATTAAAACACGGTCTAGCATTTCAGCTGTGCCAGGCTATCAGAGACACCAAAGGACACACTAGGATGAACATTTACTGGACAAATAATAATACCTATTTTTTTATGAGGCGCCTTTCAAGTCACCCAAGGACGCCGTACAATCATAGTTAAAATATGCATACAATAAGGAAGCATATAAAGAAGCATGTCTCACAGGGAACAAAAGACAACAATAAGACAACTTCATACTGAAAACAAGTAAAAGCAAACAAATTGTTCTATGCGTAGGGTAAGGATGATCTTTACAACCAGTGGGAGACTCAGGATGCTGTATGGAAAGCCAAAGAGAAAAGATGAGTTTTGAGTTGGGCTTTGAATTGTGAGAGCTCAGTGAATTGGCGAAGTGCAGGAGAGAGAGAATACCAGGGTTTAGGGCCCGCCACACTTTGCCCTGTCTCCCATAGTGCGTAGATGGGTGGGGGAATGAAGAGGAGATGGGCATCAGTGGAATGTAGTGTACATGTAGGTTGGTATGGAATTAGGATATCGGAGAAATAGGCTGGTGCGAGATTATGTTGAGCTTTAAAAAACAGCAGAATGCTTTGGAATTGAATTTGGTATTGAATGGGTAGATGGATGAATGGCTGGATTCCTTTTGTCTTTACCTATCCGTTCTTTGTTGGTACCTGTTGCCAACAATTATAATATTTTAATAGAACTTTATATAGATAATGTAATAATATTATAAATAGTGAAAAGTGAAAAGTCCTTAGACATGTCAGTCCCGGAGGCCTCTTAGCTGCAGCACAGATGCAGCGTAGCATCACTTATACATCCAGTCCAGGAAGCCTCATGGCTGCAGTGTTGTGCTACTTTGGTGGGCAGCTCAGAAAGCCATGTAGATGTGGTGTAATATAGCTTAGCTGGATGGCCTGGGAAGCTTTGCTCAGGGTATTTAAATACAAATTTAGGTTGTATCCTAAAGATTACCCTCATTAGGTTTTAGTGGGTTTTGACAGTGTTCTGCCTAGCTTGACCAGCCTGGAAAAAGTTGCTGCAAATTAGCTCTGACCATAAATGGGTCAATGGTGTATATACACGCTATGGACAAAAGTATTGAGACACCTGACCATTGCACCAGCAGAGACTTAAATGAGATCGCATTTAAATACATAGACTTTAATATTGAGTTGGACTCACCTTTGCAGCTATAACAGCTTCCACTCTTCTTGGAAGACTTTCCACAAGATTTTGGACTTTCTGTGGGAATTTGTGTCCATTCATTCTGTAGAGCAGTTATGAAGTGAGACACTGATGTTGGACTGGAGTAGGTCTGACTCACAATCCCCATACCAGTTCATCCGAAAGGTGTTGGATGGAGTTGAGGTCAGGGCTGTCTGGGGCCAGTCAATTTCTTCCACACCGAACTCATCCAACTATGTCTTTGTGGAATTTAGGTTGCTGGTATAAAAAAATACTTTCTAAACAAAACCAAACAGCATTATTCAGCAATATTCTGCATGTGTATATTAGGAGTACCCTGTCCAGATATAGTATTTATTTAAAGAAATTTAATGTTTTTTTCTTTCTTTCTTTTCTTTTTGGCGTGATCTCTTTCTTCTAGGTGACGACAAAACGACCAGAATTTAAGCCATAGTTAAATTAATCCTATTAAGCAACACCAAGCATCAGCCTGAAGGGTTTAAGCCCCCCCAGAATTGTGTTGTGGAGCAGTGGAACCACATTTCTTGGAGTAATGAAGTGAATTTGTGATCGAGAAATAATCATCTAACATCTGTACCTGACCTCATGGTTATGTGGCTGATCAGTGGGGTCCTCACAGCGATGTTATATCTACTGTAAAACTATTCCTGAAGACTAGAGGCTGCAGCAGAGGGGGTCAATAATGTTAACACACACTGAATCCAAACTAACAAATGTATGCAAGAACTTTGATGACCATAAATAAACAAAATAAGAAATATCTATTTTGCATAATATATGGGAGTATTTAAACACACTCGTCAGCTCTTTTGCAATTATTTATCTGCCTCCTAATCTCAATAACCTTAACTGTCAGAACTAGCTGCTAAGTAGCTTGGCTGGCTATAAACAGAATATCATTATCCAGAACTTAAGATTGCTAATTGTTTTGTAGCAGCTGTTTTTTTTTTGTGCTACAGCTCTGCATATTTCCTGCTTCAGCATAACTTTTGTTAACACAATATCATCAATGTATGAAGAATTCATTGAAACTTTATTTAGAAATGTAAAGGCCTATGTACTTTTGTTCACAACCTCCACGCTGTGAACCACTGTTTCAGAAAATTGTCATTAAATTGTCATACAAAAAAGTAGGTTCACATATTTATTTGAATATATTTATATGAAAATCTCATCTTTTCATGTACTTTCATGTCTTGTGTACTGTTTCTACATGCAAGTTTACTACAGTTACCTGATATGAAACATTGTTTGGAAGACTATCACTTTATTATGAACATGGATTACACAGACTTTGGAGTGAGAGATAGTAATGCCATTTGGTCACTAGAGGGCGCTACAGATTTGTGAATGGATTCTTATGGGCTCAATCATAAATCTGTAGTTTGGTTGGGGCTTAAAAGCAGTGGCTGTTAATTGTAATATTTTACTTTTGAGTCAAATATTTTGGAAATCAAAAATATGCTTTGATAAGAGATCTTTACATCATATGTCGACTGCTTGGCAATGAAGTCAATGAGTCAATCTCGTATGATATTACAGATACTCTATAGTATGTCCAGAAGTATGCCAGCCCTTCTAAATTTAACCTTTAAGTGCATCCATTGCTGACAGGGGTGTTCAGAGCACACAGTTTGTAAAAATTTCATAGAAAACACTGCCACTTTAATGGCTGTGAAGCAACTGCACATGAATCTAAGGTCACCATGCCCACTGCAAAGGCAGCTGCAGCTATAAAGAGGGCGCTGACTAGGGCATTAATGACTCCAGATTTTTTCAAGTCGACTAGTCGATCAGAATAAGCCAAGTCGCGTCGACTAGTCATTTGATGACGTCATCACACACTGAGCGGAGGAACACGGGTGTGCAACTCTGAGAAACTTTTATTAAAAGTTCTCTATAACAACACGAAAAATAAACAAAACAAAACAAAGTTTCTGGCAAATTTAAGTGTCCGTCTGAGAGGGAACAGTTTAAGCCGCGGCAGGACGACTCCCTGCAGTGTTAGCGTTAGCCATGCTAGCTAGCGTTAGCATGCCAGCTAGCGGTCCCTTGTCAGATGGTCTTGCAGAACGCCGGTACTGTCACTGTACTTTAACACCGACTTGCAGATTATGCAGCTCACCTTGCTGTTTGTGTGTCTAGAGTGAAGTATCTCCACACATGTGATGTGTATCTGTCTGCTCTGCTGCCATTTCTCTCACCTTGTGGCTGTGTTTACCTTTCCCTCGGTACCGCCCCTTTTATAAAGGGACTACAATAATTGGTTAAGTCACGGAACGCGTGTCAGCGTCAGCCAATCAGAAGCAGAGACTGCATTTCGTGTACAAGCACACAGTCATCAATTGTACAAAGAAGGCTTTGTTTATTTGTTTTTTTCTCAACTCTGTCACACTTTTAAAAGCTGTGAGATAAAAATAAATACACACTCTGCTCCATTTTCTCTGATCCTGGGTTTTCTTCTCTAACTAGAGAACTAGGACTCGCAGAGCCAGGTCTCGTGGAGCCCTATCTGACTGTGAAGTTTGACGGGGGTTGCCCCACGGAGCTAAGCCGCTTGGAAAGTCCGTGTACACGGGCTGTAGCAGCGGTTCTCCGCGGAGGACAGCTTCGCCAGTCACGTTTGATTGGTCTTGGGGAGCTGAGGGTTTCTGTAAAATTTCTCGTCTCTAGGTTTTTTCCACGGCCGAGCTACAGTGAGAAATGCACCGTTAGACTCGGAGTGCATTTAAAGAAGGACGCGCCTTTAAATGTTCTCCGGCTCTAACAGTTTACGGATAATAACTGCGGATCCCCGGGGGCTAGAAAGGCCAACGAGGACTCGTTGTAAAGGTCTCCTGGAGGCCTGTATAACTGTTACGTTTGATGCTGATTGGTGCTTGCGCCGCGGTGCTATGCCGCTCGGAAGTGCTGTGGGTCGAAAGTAATGGGACAGCTTGGTGAGGTTTAACGTGTGAGTTTCTCTGGTTCTGGGTGGAAGAGAGCTTCGGGCTCGTGCTCGGGCTTCTTCTTCTGGTATGCTGGTCGCTGGTGTAGCGTAATACTGCCCCCACTGATAGTGTGGTACTGCAATGCAGAGGGGTGTTTAATTTTCAAATGAATCGCATGATCAATTTATTTTAAAGCGTTATGGAAAATAAATTAACACAAATAGTTAACGTGTTATTTTTAACAGCCCTAATATATATATGTGAAAAAAATATATAATAAGTAATCATTGTATTTTAGTTAATATTAAGTGAATAAAGGGAAATGTAGAAAATCTTAGTGTGTGCAAAAACATTGAGTGGTACTGTAGAACCATGGGAACCCTTGGGAACATTTGACCTCACACAGGGATGATTCTACAGGAAGTGTGGGGATGTTCTAGCTTCTTGCTTGATGCACAGATGGAATGTTGGTGGCGAAGGAAGATGAAAATGTAGGAATAATTAGATAAGCGTTCGTCTCATTATCCTGACATTCATTTTCGTACCCTGTTCTCCAGGTCCAAGTCTCCCTTTCTGTTCTACCACCGTTTCCCATCCTTGGGTTCTAGTCCTGCATGTTCCTCTCTCCAGCACGTTGCGCTCTCCCACACGTTCCTCTCTCTCTCTCCGATGCGTTCCTCTCTCCGGTGCATTCCTCTCTCCGGTGCATTCCTCTCTCTCTCTGTTGCGTTCCCCTCTCTCTCCGGCGCATAACTATCTCTCTGGTGCCTTCCTCTCTCTCTGGTGCATTCCCCTCTCTTCGGCACGTTCCTCTCTCTCCATCACATTCCTCTTTTCGGCGCGTTCTCCTCTCTCAGGCGTGTTCCTCTCTCTGGTGCGTTCCCCTCTCCCTGGTGCGTTCCCCTCTTTCCAGCGTGTTCTTCTCTCCGGTGCGTTCCCGTCTCTCCGGCGCATTCCCCTCTCCCCGGTGCATTCCCCTCTCTTCGCCGTGTTCCTCTCTCCGGTGCGTTCCTGTCTCTCCGGCGCGTTCCTTTCTCTCCATCGCATTCCTCTCGTCAGCACATTTCCCTCTCTCAGGCGTGTTCCTCTCTCTGGTGCGTTCCCCTCTCTCCGCCGTGTTCCTCTCTCCGCCGTGTTCCTCTCTCCGGTGCGTTCCCGTCTCTCCGGCGCGTTCCCGTCTCTCAAGCGCGTTCCCGTCTCTCCGGCGCGTTCCCCTGTCCCCGGTGCGTTCCCCTCTCTCCACTGTGTTCCTCTCTCCGGTGCGTTCCCGTCTCTCCAGCATGTTCCTCTCTCTCCGGCGCATTCCCCTCTCTCCGACACATTCCTCTCTCTCCACCGCGTTCCTCTCTCTCTCTGGTCTGTTCCTCTCTCTCCGGCCAGCTTGTTGGGAGCCCTGATTTAGCTGAAGGACGTTATCTGGCCCATAGGCAGTCTCCCAGTGTGCAGTCCCAACAAAGTGACAGGGCAGCAGCAGGGGGGGTTAAAGCGAGACATGGGGTCTGACTCAGGCTCCCAGACCCTCTTGACTCCTCTCTGAGTCAAAACTGTAAAGTGACCATTCTGTCATACGTCAGCACAATGTGAACAGCACAAAATTCTTCCTCTGCATTTAACACATTAAACCCATTCACCAAATGAAGCAGCGGGCAGTGCCCGGGGAGCAGTGTATGTGGGGAGCAGTGTGTAGGAGAGCAGTGTGTGGAGGAGCAGTGTGTGGGGATGATACCTTACTCAAGGGTTCCTCAGTGGTGCCACTTGCAGTCCTGGGATTCAAACCCACAGCTTTCTGATTGCAGGGCGAACACCCTCATCACTAGACCACAGGCTGCCCCACAGTAACTCCTGGTTGTGGTTACAAACTCCAGCCTGCAGAAACTGGTGAGAGTTTCGTAACATGACTTGCTTGTCTGTTGGTAACTGGTTCCCCTGATAGTCGACTAATGCCAGCAGGACAAATGATTGAAGAGTTCTGCTGGATTAGCTTGCTGGTGCAGTGATCATGCCGCTGAAATTTGGCTTGGCCTTCCTTTTGACATTTCTACAGCTGCTGTGTTATGAAACAAAATTTCTCTGTGGGCCACAGCGCAGCGTATAGCAGCATTCAGCTAAAAGCAAGTTACAACATGTACTTTTACAGACCGAGCGCCATGCAGGACACTCAAGAGTACAACACACACACACAGCCAACAAACACATACTCACTGTTTGATGCTGTAAAACTAATCTTTACATTTCACACAGCTACTGACTCCACCAGCCGCCCCTGCACAGCTGCTGTTTTGGTTCTAGCCTTGATAAACCGTCTTTATCCAAAATGTATTTTCTACTTATTTGTTCACCACTACAATGTTACTATAACCATAGCAACCACAGCTCATGCTGTTGAACGAGTCACGAGTCAAAGTCAGGCGAGTCACACCAGTATTGAGGTGAACGTCGTCTCATGTATGAGGCAGCGAATGCACAACACAAAGTCATGAATTCATGAGCAAATAAATTCTCACAGCAATGACTGTTAAAAAACTCCCCTCTGAAGGGTTAAGAGTGTCGCGCAGTTTTTGGCTACAGGCTACGGTTACATTCAGGGGACATGGTGACGAGTTCAGAGCGCCGTTCCCCACAGGGTATGACAGCGGTGGCTTTTGAAAATGCTTTTGTGTTCCAGTTGATGACAGCAGGCTTGGATCTCCTTATACACTGGCTACAGAATGCCACCACTACTTCTGTGCACACATTTAGAATATGTTTTTCTAATAATGTTTACTTGTTTAAGGTCGCACTGCTGGGATGTGAGCCGGGTAGAAATAAGGCACTTTTTCTACAGGAAAGGTGTACAGGAATTGTGCTGTACTTAAACTACACTGCGGTGTTCCAGCGTGTCTCAGCTCGGTAACTCTCGAGTTTCTGCAATATCTGCAGCGGAACAGGGACGTAAAACTAGAGATATGATCTTTTATTCCAAAGTTGAAAGTATTTTTCTGTCAGAGCTACTTTTGTTATTGTGGTTTAATTGCTTTTTTTATAGTTTTTTCCCCAGCATTTATTATCTGTGTGATGAGAACCGAACCCAGAGAACTTGTTAGTGACGTCCTGGATCTCCTTCACGTTTCTCACAGAGTTAAAGAAAAATTTGTTAAGAGTCGTAGAAAACTCCTGCTGAAATTTATCTTCAGCCCAAACAGACAGTTGAGCTTGAGCTTCATCCACCTCCCAGGTGTTAGTTTGTGTCTCCATTGCTGTTTGTTTGTGTTGACAGTAAAAAATAACCAGTGGCCTCTTTTGTGATGACAACATTTTAACTAGTCAAAAAGCAGTAATGCAGTCAACTTGGCTACAGTTCACTTTTGGACCTGCCATTGAACAAAGCCGTAATAGCACAGGTGCGGGACAGGTATGGCTTTGGTATGACTGGTACAGGTTAGGTATGGGTAGGGTATGGGTTGGGTATGACTCGAGTATGACTCCGGTACAGTTTGGTAATGGGTCAGGTCCAGGTCAGGTATGTTTTATTTGTAATAGAAAAACATTTGTTCTTGGTACGGCACAGTTCCTTGTGCCAGTGGAAAGCTGTTTCATTTCTGTTGTTCCTTCTCTGCTGTCGTAGCAGTTCTAAGGCTCCATTCAGCAAGAGCATTAAACTGGGGCGGGGGGGGGGTCTGGATACGGAGAGCATCGTCTGATTCACTCCTCTCTCCCAGAGCAGCAGAGCACAGCTTCGAATGAGCCAAGAGTCATTGCCAGGAGAGAGCGAGCGAGAGAGCGAGATAGTCCGTGCTAACTGTGACTGTAGGTCAAGGACGCAGCCCTGGAGTTTAATGAGCCTGAATGGAGTGGAGGCATGTTCTCCAGCAGAGGCGTGCTGGCAGCACCACGTCCCAGAATTACTGTAGCAGCTCAAGCACTTTTCCTCTCAGCTGCAGCCAGGCGGAGGTCAGGTACGGTACTGTGGTAAAGTCTTAGGCACCTATGCAAATTGCTTGACACTTATCTCAGTGTGGGATAAAGTGTCTTTCTGATAGTTAAAATAAGTGCAGACAAAAGGAAAAGCAGTAAAAAAAATGCCAAGATTTGTTTTGTTTGTCATGATGTGCCAGATTCAGTTCACAGATCACAGCCTAAGCAGGAATTGTGCTAGTTTGAGTATGCTAGTGCCTTCATTAGGCTGCCCTGGTGTCTGAACTAGGGGTGTCAGAAGCATGTTTCATTTGAATGGGACACATTAGGCGGGGTTTGGTGTGTGGGCGGAGTTTGGTGTGTGGGCGGGGTTTGAGTGAGTGGGTGTACGGGTTGCTGCGTGCGTGCAAAGTCTTGAAGTGGAATGGAATGGATTCTTTCGTGAAAGATTCAAGATTCAGCAGCGCTGGGTGAATTAATTATTTATGTTAAATGTGGGGGTTCCAAACCAATATTTATGAAATGTGATGGAATGCCGGAGACGCCCATGGTCTGAACACTGTGCCAGTCATTAGCAGTTGTCACCTGAAGGGTGTTTTTATAAAGCAGGGTTTCTGAGAATAGCTAATCCACAGTTACAGTGCTGTGTAGCCCCCCTCATTACTTTATATTTTACTTTGAATCTCCTTGTTGGTGTAAAAACACTATTTTCTGTCAGACTGTCAGATCTTTGTCACACTGAGGAGATTAAATGAAAGAAATATGAACAAATGTTTTACTGGCAGGCTGCAAAGTGTCTAAAGATACAAGGAGCCTGGATAAAGAAGTTCCAACCACTCAGCATTCAGCACCACCAGTATACTGATCACCGCCTGATCATCTGGAATCATCTGCTCCTGTTTCGTCTTAACAAACAAAAACATTCCTCTGAAACTGGTCAGGTTCAGGGACTGGACTGGAAATGAGTGTCTTTACAAGTACTTCAGGAAGCCTGGAGAACTGTTCCTCAAGACCACATTAACATACAAGAAAGTCTGGATTCAAGTGAGATCTGGCCTGTGTCCCTGACCTGTCCCTTTTAATGTCAGAGCTTCCAATAGTTCCTCTTCAGTGTTCTGTTATGTTCTACTTGGCTTTCTGTCTTTTCTATTTATTAATTTACTAATTACCGTCCAGCAGGCCTCCGCTGCAGACCACCTTTACCTCCAGCTGATGTTTGATTCAGAGATCACAACCACGTCAGGATGGTTCGCAATTTTAGCTTCAACCAGAAACAAGTGTCAGAAATGAACATCAAGGGCTTGGGGGCTCCCCCGGTGACTTGGATGAAGCCTGGTCTCATGGGAGGGAGCCTTGGCAGCACTGACATTCTGGTCTGGTTTTCTGACGGCTTTCAGTTCTTCAAGGTTTTTGTGTTGCTCCAGCTCGTGTTGGTCTCTGCCTTTTCTGTAATGTTTTGTTTTCCCCCTGCCGGTTTCCCCTCTGGAGCCTCGACGCAGCCGCTTTTAAAGAAAGCCTGACTGAGGAACATCAAGAGGTCTCGTACCCATGCTCAGGTACATGCTACGCCCCGCACCCCTGTACTCTTTCTGAGAAAGGAGGCAGGGTTTTTATGCTCACTTCAAAAGGCAAGAGGATCTCTCTGCGGAGAGGCAGGAGAATATGTGGAAATGTAAAATTTATATAACTTGGAGTTCTTTAAAGGGCCCGAATCAAAGGAAACCAAACATTCCTCTCTATTTTAAATCAGAGTCTGACACACCATGCAAACATTGCTGTTTCCTGGCCTGCCATTTATTCCCCAATACATACAGACCATGCAGTCCATACAGTCCATACAGTCCATACAGTCCATGCAGTCCATACAGACCATACAGACCATAAAGACCATACAGTCCATGCAGTCCATACAGACCATGCAGTCCATACAGACCATACAGTCCATACAGTCCATACAGCCCATACAGACCATGCAGTCCATGAAGTCCATACAGACCATGCAGTCCATACAGACCATGCAGTCCATACAGTCCATACAGACCATAAAGACCATACAGTCCATGCAGTCCATACAGACCATACAGTCCATACAGACCATACAGTCCATGCAGTTCATACAGACCATACAGTCAATACAGACCATACAGTCCCTACAGACCATACAGACCATACAGTCCATGCAGACCATACAGACCATATAGTCCATACAGATCATGCAGACCATACAGTCCCTACAGACCATATAGTCCATACAGTCCATACAGACCATGCAGACCATGTAGTCTATACAGTCTGCGGTCTATGCAATACAATTCATACAGACCATACAATCCACACGTTCTGTTTAACAGAGACTGTTTATGGTATACAATATCTGTCTGTCTCTCTCTCTCTCTCTCTGGCTCTCTCTGTCTCTGTCTCTCAGTGTCTCTCTCTCTGTCTCTCTCTCTGTTTTTCTCTGTCTCTCAGTGTCTCTCGCTTTCTCTCTGTCTCTCAGTGGCTCTCGCTTTCTCTCTCTCTCAGTCTCTGTCTCTGTCTCTTACTCTCTCTCTCTCTAAACTGGGGCAGGTAGATCAGATGATCAGTAGAAAGTGATGACGGTAAAAATTTAGAAAAACTTTTTTTCTTTAAGTTTTTTGTTTAAATGAAGCCTGTAAAACATTTTTAATAGTTCTGCTTTGTTGTGAACTTGGAGTATTTTTAGCTCACATGGTTTCAGTTTCTGCTGATTTGCTCGTTCAATTAGGAAAACGTGTGAAATGTCATCAAAATGAAGAAGCTCCTCAAAGGAGCTCAGAAAAAACTCAAATCCCTCAGTGTTCAGCGTCCAAAAATACTCCACCAAAGACCACCAAAGCAGAGCCGGCCATCACCGAAACATCAAATCCCACATCACGCAAATAAGACAGCCCCCCAAAATGAAATCCAACTTCAGGACCAACGCGATGAAACGTTCCTCTAAATCTCCTCCTCATTTCCTTGGCTCTCTACAATCAGAGGGTAAATTAAGAACCTCGTTCAGATCTTTTCACCATCACAGAGATGGAAGACCACGATTCAGTCCACGGCTCTGTCCAGGAAGACGCTGTGGATGAAAGCTTCTCGTAATTGGTCTAAAATGAATGCTTCTATGTTTAGATACAGTAAGAACTTCATGTTCCTCTGGAGAACTGGTTGACATCAACTCATTGCTTTGGCTTTTTATGGATCTTTATTTGGAGGTGGCCTTCATAAGGGCTTCAAAACTCCTTCATAAGAACTGAATAGTGTGACACTAAGTTTCATCAAGTACACCACCAGTCAAAAGTCTTACACACACTTTCTACATCTGCATGTTACTCATGTACTCATTTAATATTTAATATTTACATAATACATTTACAGTATTTTCACCATCTGAGTTCCTTTATTAGGCAGAAAATGTCATATTTTTATTATTCATCACAACAAACGAGTTTTAGATATTTAAACTATTTGAACTATTAAGTAACATCCAGTTAATAGGAGTTAGACCTGCACTGTTACAGATTCTCTCACCTTAGAAAGGAAATCGGCTTTATTTCACACATTTTCATTTGGAGTTGTGCAACCAACAACTTTCCAGTTCAAAACCGGAATAAAACCCTGCAGTTTATGGAATGAATAAGTGGTAAAAACCAGTGGTTTTGCATTGAGACCTGAGCCCTGAGGGACATTTGTTCCATTTATGATGCTGCTATGAAGCATTATTAGATAAACCTGAGCATCTATGAACCACTAATGTCAGTATTCATGATGTTTTATGAAGTAAACGACTTTATGTTTTGACCTAATGTCCCTTAAACTAAAGCACCAGACATTTGTTTCATTTATAATAGTCATGAAGGATCGTAATGGAACCTCAGCCATAGAGGGATACTTTTATTTCTTTATGAGATTAACTGAGTTATGGTGTTCTTTAGTCCCTTTTAAGCTCAGGGACTTGGAAATGATGCTTAATAACGGTTATGACTTTAGTTTGAGTGGTGATTGAGTGGGAAAGTTTGGGATTTTGTGGGCGAGAGTCACCTTGGGTATGAATACAGAGAGAGAAAGACTTGTCAAGCATTGTGACGTCGGCTAGAGGCGTCGGCGAGAGAAAACGCGAAGTGGGTGTGGCACAAGGTGAAGAGACAGCGGCTCAAAACAGAAGTGCGGGTCTTTGTTGTGGTTTATAAAGAATAATCAAACCATGGATGCTCGTTCTGGTGCCGCTGAGCCGCTTCTTATCCGATTTCAGAACAAAATGTGTCTTCTGTGGGTGATAAACGTGTTGCTCTTGAGTCTGAAGGAAACTAAAGTGCATTAGTTTGAGCGTTTAAGTGATTCAGCCGATGGAAACTTTTCCTCTGTGCTGTTTATTCTGTTCGTCTTTCGTGGCCACGCCCATTTTTTCCACTGATTTGAGTTTTCTCATTGAAATGCAGCTAAGTTTAAAGAGTTCTTTTCAGCCCCAGAGCCCGTAATTATCTAGCACTCCTGCTGTCAAACGCCGGAACCCCGCAGACAGACCCCCCCCCCTCCTAAATGATGTACAAAAGTGGAGATCTTTCTGTGGTCCTGCTTCTGTACTGTGGAGCTTCAGTCTTCAGTCCCACCTTTTATGAGTTTAACAAACATTCAGTTCAGGGTTTGATTAAATTTCCAACTTTCTTTTTGCATTCATCAGTGGGTCCAAGAACCAAGACCGAGAGGTTCTGGAAGTGAAACCAGCTGCTAGAACGTAGATCAGAGACCAGCAGGTTCAATGGAGCAGGTTCCAGAAGGAGACAGAAGGTTCTAGAACAGAACTAGGACAAAGACAGAAAGTTCTATAAAGGCAACAGAAACAGAAAGGTTATAGAAGTAAAACAAATGGAACACAGCATGTCCTAAGACAGAGACAGGTCAGTGACTGAGGGACCTAGATAAAACCAGAATGTGCTAAAACAGAAACCAAGAGGAGAACAGTTAAGAGGTTTCAGGCGCTCTAATTTGTCTCACCACAAGAACCTTATCATTGGACTAGATATCTTGTTGAAGATGAACTGAGTGGTTCTAGATCAGTGCTGTTTGTGTACTTTACTTTGAGTGTGTGTGTGTTTGGGGCGTGATGAACGCATGGACCTGGTACTTCTTGTTTAAGCTTGTTCTTGTTTTTTCGGTTCTCCTGACCCAGTTTAACATACAGAGAGACAGAAGAACGCAGATATGCAGCTGTCGGCATTTAAACTGAAAAACGTTTGATCCCCGACTAGAGAGAGAGAGAGAGAGAGAAAGAGAGAGACAGACAGAGAGAGACAGAGAGAGAGAAAAAAGAGACGAGGAAGACAGAGGAGAGCTAATTTACATGCTGAGACTCTCTTCTCATCCTCTCTCTCTCAGTCTCTCTCTTTCTCTCTCCCTTGCTGTGTCTGTCTCTCTCTCTCGCTCTCTCTCTCTTTCTCTCTCTCGCTCTCTCTCTCTTTCTCTCTCCCTCTCTCCTTCTCTGTCTCTCTCTCTCTGTCTCTCTCTCTCTCTCTCCGTCTCTCTCCCTCTCTCTCTCCTCATGCCATTATTTTAGCAACTCATTTGTTGTTTCTGTCTGTTTTTCTCCTGCTGTTTTTTCTTTCTTGTTCTCCGGTTCAGTGCCTGCAGCCAGTCAGTGTCCTCTTTTCAGAACAGCAGGAAAATCTCTCTCTCTCCTCTATTTTGTTGTGTAAAGGATAATATCAGATTAACAGGATAAACAGAAATATCTTCAGTTGTGTTGGAGACGTCTGGTTCCATTCAGCTCCACTATATTTGTTTTGGAGACGTCTGGTTCCATTCAGCTCCACTATATTTGTGTTGGAGACGTCTGATTCCATTCAGCTCCACTGTAAAGAAATTTCTACTATGAAGAGTCTCTGCAATGAACCGTTAAACACTAAATTGTGAGGCTATTATAGAAAATTAAAAATGGTGGTTGCTATTGTATGCTAGGTGGTTGCTATTCTATCCTAGGTGCTTGTTATGGTATCCTAGGTGGTTGTTATGGCACACCTAGGTGGCATTATAGAAGACTACTTTTATATTTTGGCAACATAGTTTGGTATTGGTATCTTGAAAACTGCAACAAATGTTTGGCAGGAAAAATTTAAGTTAAAGATGAATATGAATCTGATACTACTACTATGAAGAAGTATAATAGCCTAGTGATAGTCACTCATTTATGGTTCATTTACGGTTGGCTAAATATATTGTAAGATTCATTAATGAAGCTTGTAGTGTTGTCTGATTGGTCTGAGCTGTCTAGAATGTGGACGACATGAGGTGGTGATGGGAGGTGACTCCACTGAGCGCTGGGAGGAAGAGCGGCGGGCGGGACGGGGCGGGGCACACTGGAACGGCGTGGTGAAATGTCAGCGTCTGCTGAAGGAGAAATAAAAGATGTGAAAATGAAGGGGGGGTGAGGAGCCGGGGGTGAAGGTCAGGAGGCAAGTGAGACGAGATTAAAATGTCAGGCTTCCGCGACAGAGAAGTCGGACGCAGTTCTGCTCTGGCCCGGACTGTCCCCCAGCCACCGAGACGTCGAGACTCCATTAATCACACCGACCCAGTGAAAACAGAAACAGGCCAGAAAACAGTTTATAGAACACGGCCACTCACACCAGCTGTGACTTTTGCACAGTACTGTATATATATAAATGTTACAATACAGATGTCCATATTTATGTTTCTAGATTGTATAATGTACATTTTATACTGTACTGTTGGTATAGAATTTTATGCTATTTTATTGTTTTCTTAATTTTTGCTGCTCTTATTTTTGTTCTGTTCACTTTCTGCCGTGACAATGCAAATTTCCCACTTTAGGGGGATCTAGGGGGATAATAAAGGTCGATCTCATCTTATCTTATCTTATAAACTCACTTATAAACTTCAACAACTTTTCATGTGACGTCTTTATTTTCTGCTCCAGATCATGGAAAGAAGATCAGTAAGAGTATCGGGGAGTATCAGGACTGATATCAGCATAATTCCCGCCCGTATTCCTGCTGTGGGAAGCAAGAGTGGAAGCTCCTCTTCCTCCGCTTGTCTGAAATAGTTCACATGAAACAGGAAAGATTTCCTGCTGCTGTCTCGGGTGGAACAGTCTGACGCTGCGTTCCTGTGGTGGATTGATTATTGGTTTATTGGCTTTTTTTCTGACAGCTTGTTTTGTGCGGGTCACTGTTTGGATGACCCCTATTTTACTGCCATTCGTCCAAAAAACATTTATTTATTAATTTGTTCACAAACGTCAATAATTAACCGTCCAGTTTGATGAGCTTCAGTCCTGCTTCTGGATTCCAGAAAACCAGACTGACGCGGTCGAGGTGACGTTAGGAGCAGGTCCGTCCTCGAGGGATTCAGCCTCCCAACGTCCCACCAAGCTGCACGAACACACCAGTACTGAATTCTAGCAGCGAGAGGAAGACAGCAGTAAATATTATTGTGCAAATATATCAACAACAGGACAGAGAATGTGGGGGGTCATAAATAGAAACATATTTTCAGAGTTGTTTCGGGGGTGTGTGTTGTGTGTGTGTGTTGGGTACAGGTTTTTGTTTAGCCTAGTGGGATGAATACTTGTCTCTGGACTAAGAGGTCATGGGTTCGAATCCTACCTTCAGCATACCACCACTGGGTTCCTGAGACCCTTAACCCCAAGTTGCTCCTGGGAGACTGCCCCCTGTAGTTAGGGAATGGAAGTCGCTTTGGAGAAAAGCTACTGATAAATGCCATGTATGTAAATGGTGGTGGTGATGTAGAAAGGTTGGGACGGTATGCAGGCTGCAGGGGGTCCAGTGAGGGGGCAGTTGTGACTTGATGTGCTTCATGATGACCCACTCGAAGCACTTCGTGATGATGGGAGTGAGAGCGACGGGACAATAGGAGGACACTGACGAATTCTTTGGCAGGGGGATGGTAGTGGTGGTTTTGAAGCATGTTGGAATGACGGTGGTGCTCAGAGAGATGTTGAAGATGTTTGTGAGAACATCTGCCAGCTGTCCTGCACATCCTCTGAGGACAACCAGGAATGTTGTCTGATCCAGCAGCTTTCTGTGGGTTGATTTTGAGCAGAGTTTTCCTCACATCAGCCACAGTCAGACAGAGCACTTGGTCATTGGGAGGTGGGGTGGACTTCCTCACTGCCTTGTTGTTTTAGGTTTCAAACCATGGGTAGAAGTTGTTCAGCGTGTCTGGAAGGGAGGCCTCGCTATCACGGGCCTATAGCCTATAGATTGAGATGGTCTGTAGATGGAGATGGTCTGTAGGTAGAGATGCCCTGTAGTTGGTGATGGCCTGTAGATGTAGATGGTCTGTAGGTGGAGATGCCCTGTAGATGGAGATGGTCTGTAGGTGGAGATGCCCTGTAGATGGAGATGGTCTGTAGGTGGAGATGGTCTGTAGGTGGAGATAGTCTGTAGGAGGAGATGCCCTGTAGTTGGAGATGGTCTGTAGGTGGAGATGCCCTGTAGATGGCGATGGTCTGTAGGTGGAAATGCCCTGTAGATGGAGATGGTCTGTAGATGGAGATGGTCTGTAGGTGGAAATGCCCTGTAGTTGGAGATGGTCTGTAGGTGGAGATGCCCTGTAGATGGAGATGGTCTGTAGATGGAGATGGTCTGTAGGTGGAGATGCCCTGTAGTTGGTGATGGCCTATAGATGGAGATGGTCTGTAGATGGAGATGGTCTGTAGGAGGAGATGGTGCTTTTTAAATGAAAAGGTAGAAGCCATGTCACCCCCTACACTTCCTACACTTGTATTACAGCCTGTCAGAATGACTGTGGATCTTATGAACATTATAGTGCATTATAGAACATTACAGCACATAAGAGAGCACTATAGATTATTATAGTAAATTACAGTGCATTATAGAGTGTCATAGAGAGTTATAGCACATTAGAGAACATTAAAGATTATTTTAGAGTACTATAGATGCTTTTTGAAGCAAATATTAGAGCCAAGTTTGTGTCCTTTAGCATCAGAATAACAGACAGTATCAAGCGCTGACATTGTTGATTAACTGTTGTAGTCTATATGGGAAGTTTCCACAGTCAGTGTGATGTTTTTGTGTTTTCCACACCTGGACCACCTCAGAGTGTCAGTTTATTTCAACCCAAATCCCATTAATAAGGTCATCTGAAGTGAATGAAAGCACTAGGTGGGTGTTTCCAATATAGTGTCCAGTGAGTGGGAGGACAAGGTGTTTCTCATAAAGTCACACCAGGTGTGAGGGTAGGTCTGGGAATCGCTAAGAAATTATTGATGTCAATGCCATTATCGATTCTTCTTATTGATCTGATTACTTATTGATTTCCATTATCGATTCCTAAACAGTGTTACAGTGAGCCTGTTACCTTAAGAAATTTTGCATTCTGGGTAATTGAGCCTCTAGGGACGCTGGGAGATGTAGTCTTTCAGGGAGTGTTTGGAGTTTTACATGGCTGCTCTGGTTGCGAGTGATTGTCGCCACTCTGTTATTTTTGAGACAGTAAACGAAAAGAACAGACCCTGTTCCCCGTAACTGTTTCATTTTTGGACCCGCTCTGTGGCCCAGAATGACGAGCCAAAGCCTGCCTAGCAGTCGCTAAAGCCGAGGCTGAGAAGGCAACAATAGTATAAAATAAATATATATTTTTAACTGAGCATCATTTTGTGGACAGATAATAAGAGCTGGTTAGTTTACATACTTATTTACATTAAATAAGGTAGTCATATGCCATTTTTTAGCTTCGAAAGCAGCTATTTTATTAGATGTCAGAACTCAATCTTGTCACTCAACCACAGAGTTTGCACTCAAGCACTGGAACTCGAACTCAAACACAAATACATTCTTACATTTTAATTCTGTGTTGAGACCTCCAGTGTTTTAACATGTTACTGGTGTTACCACCCGGCACTGCACTGGTTACAGACGCAGTTGTGTTTTTTTTTTTTTTTTTGTAAAATGCAACCACGCTGCCGACCGCTATCTCTGCTCCACGATCATTCCAGTCGCGTAGTGTGACGTCATCATGCGCGACGCAGGAAAATGTCAGAAAGAATCATTAGAGGAACCGATAACGCCCAGAGGGAAACGATTACGGTGCTTCGCAAAATTAGAACCGGTTCTAAAACGGAACCGGGTTTCGATTCCCACCCCTATGTGAGGGATTAATAGTTTATTTATCTGGAGTTCTGGACACTTCTCAGAAAAACAAGTAGCTTGGGGTCAGAATTTACAGCATAATCATCTGTACCTGATCTCCTCGACCTTCTGGATGTCTCCACCGGAGAGATCACAGCTGGAGTTCGGTCCTGCAGGGCGGAGGATGTCGAACAGGTTGTGTGCAGGTGATTTATGGCACGAGGAAGCAATCTGTACGACGGTAGGCCTGCAGGAGTTTGATCAATACTCGGATCAATAACCGCGGTTCAGGCGAACATGGGTTTGGATAAATGATGGATCAAACTATGATGGAGACTGTCAGACCAGCTTCAGCCCTGTAGAGCTTCCTCTCACCGGCCACTTTATCAGAAACACCTTGTACTTCCACACACTGGCCACTTTATCAGAAACACCTTGTGCTTCCACTCACTGGCCACTTTATCAGAAACACCTTGTGCTTCCACTCACTGGCCACTTTATCAGAAACACCTTGTGCTTCCACTACAGGAAAGGGGTTTCCGATAAAGCTGCCAGGGGGGGTATGGAGTCACTGATACGACTGATACTGTCACACCTAGCCTTTTCACTACATCGGCTTCACAGTGTGATACACACACACACACACACACACACTCACACTCACACAGAGTCTCACACACACACACTCACACAGATTTAATCTGTCTCTGGCTCCTTCACTCACACTATCAAGCTCTCTTGCTCGAACACACACACACACACACACACACACACACACACACACACACACAGATACACACGCACTCTCACACACACACACACACACACACACACACACACACACACTCTCACACAGAGATTTAATCTGTCTCTGGCTCTTTCACTCACGCTCTCACGCTCTCTTGCTTGAACACACACACACACTCTCTCTCTCTCCACCCTGCCTGACCTTCATAAATCTCCTGTCCTAATGAGGCAGGTGATGACATCACGCTCTCCAAGACAGCCTGACTAAATCTCTTGAGGCTTGCAGCGTTAGCATCAAGACTCATCCCTCACACACACACACACACACACACACACACACACATCAGTTTTTCCCACCTTCCCTCACACACACACACACACACAAAAACACACACTCCCTCGCTCTCAGACACAGATACACAGTGAGACACAGACCAGCCTGCTTTACATGCACTGCGCCACCTGTTCATCACCATATTAGCAACGCTGGACTGTTTCTAATGTTTTTGGGTTAAAATGATGGGACAGAAGACGCTCAAACTTTGTCATTGATCAAGGTTTCATTTTTACAATAAACCACCTCTCATGGGTTTTCAGACCCTCATTTCTTCACATTTTCCTTCCAGAGATCCAGACTTTCTTGTATGTTAATGTGGTCTTGAGGAACAGTTCTCCAGGCTTCCTGAAGGACATTCAAAGACTCTCATTTCCAGTCCAGTCCCTGAACCTGACC
>JBBPCY010099137.1:0-20881 GCA_037974405.1 Brachyalestes nurse | reverse complement strand
AATTCAAGTGCATTTTAATATTCTGAACGAAGTGCATGAACAAAGTGCATTCAGAACAAGTGCTTTAAAAACTGTAGCATATAACAACATTCTCTGTCTCTCTTACTCTCTCTCTCTCTCTCTCTCTCTCCCTTTTTCTCTCTGTCTCTCTCTTCTGGAAAAGTCCAGAACATTCTGGACTTTTGCAGAATGCACAGATTGCCAGTCCACCCCTGCTCTGCATGTCTATTGGGATGTTTTGATTTTGTATGATAAATTAATCCAGACGTTGAGAAAGTCTTTGAGGATGCACCCCTCTAGAAATTTCGGCATTGCGCGCCTTACAAACGGCTTTCCGCACGTCTTTTCTTAATTATATCGAAATGCCCCTTGACTCTAATCCAATCTGGCTCGTACAGGCTGCAGTTGCGTCATCATTGCCTAATCACTATTTCAGTCGCGTAAAAAAAAATTCAGCCAAAACTGAAAATGCATTTTTTGCCATTTTCGGCCCAAATGTTTCGGTGGCCGAATATTCGGTGCATCCCTAATTAATAGCATTCAGATTAACCAGAGAAGGGCTAATGACTTGTTTTAGAGCTAAAGATTAGCCAAACAGATTATATCTAAAAAAAGAGTGAGGATGAGATTTAAGGCCATAGTGGCAGTGAAGAGTTCAGTAGGAGCTGTGATTGACTAAAAGGTTTGATTGCTGTAGTCAGAGTTCACACATCAGCTGTCAGTCAACCACCTGCAGCGTCTACCTGAAGTGAAGGAAAAAAATCTAATTATTAAAGACTATTCACTAATGTCCTAATGCCTTCTAGACAAGGCTTTCAGTCTCCACAGGAGAGTTAGAGGATAAGCACGCACAAGAGGTTTTCTGTTATAAGGCCCAGGGGGAGAGTCAGCGGCACGTGCAGATGACTCATGTGCCATATGGTTCTGAGCATAATTGCACCTTAAAGGAAGAGAATGGCAAATAAATAAAGTGTAATTTATTCAAATAGCTCTTTTCACAATAGGTGTTATCTCAAAACAGCTTTACAGAATATTTGACTTCAAGATCCCAGAAGCAGCAGTGATCAGCAAAGACAAGGTTGTGGTCCAGATTTTTTAAATACATTCTTAAAACTTCTCTCAACCTGCTTAGACAGAATCCTGCTTTTCATTTAGGTGGCACAGGCTTGCTGGTGTGATTTAGAATGTAGCATGATGTGTCTGCAACTGTAAACAATACAAATTCACCACTAGAGGCAGCATTTAAGACAGCACAAAGGCATTCACAAAGCAGTTGTAAGGAGGGCTTATCTTGTATCTGTAACCAAATGCTGACTGATCTACAGATGTGTTCAGATGTGAAGTGAACTTTTATTTCTTTTTAAAGCTCAGTTTAATCATACTGTGAAGAGCAGTAAACCTGAGAGAAGTTTTGGGGAAAAAAATGACTTCTAGTGTTCCTAGCAATGTTAGCTTCACAGCTCCAGTGCTATAATAAAGATTTGGACTACAATCATGTCTAGATGGAACATTGTATTTCATTATGGGTCTGTACTGAGGCTCCACAGATCAGTTTCTGGCTCTCATAACTTAGGGTGACCAGATTTGGGATTGTGAAAAAGAGGACAGCTTAGCGCAGACGTTCTTTACCAGTTCGACCGTGGTTCCGGGGGATGGGAGGGGTGTTTGGGGGCACGGTTGATATGTTTTATGCACATCTCGGGTCGATGCCCATGCCCCAGACGGCCATCCGGACTTTTAGTTTATGAGAGATGCCCATGAATGTTTAGGCAGCTCAAAATCCCAGATGGTTCTAAAATTCCGGCCGGATGCAGGACTCAAAAAGAGGACATGTCTGGGGAAAAAAGGACGTCTGGTCACCCTACATAACTACATAATTGACATATAAGTACTGTGTTCATTTGTCAAATGTGAACACACCAAAGCACAGCACTCAGTATGAACAGCACAAAACTGTTCTCCGAATTTAACCCATTCACCAAGTGAAGCAGAAGCCAGCCATGGAAGACAGTGCCCAGGGAGCAGTGTGGGGATGGTACCTTGTTCAAGGGTACCTCAGTGTGCTACTAGTGGTCTTGGGATTCAAACTCACAACCCTCCCATGGCAACTCCCTAACCACCAGGCTACCAGCTGCCCTATACCTAAATCTTAGGATTCACAAATTAGTATTAAGCATTTTAACAGGTTCAGCAGGTTGACTTTTACAATGTTAAGCCAGGATATAATAAAGAAGCCAGGTTTGGACTGCAAACATGTCTAGGTGGAACATTGTGTAAATTAATAAATCGTAATAATAAACAGAAGACTCAACGAGTTGATTTACAGCCCTTTTTATTAAGTCAGACGCATTTCCTTATCTGCAACAATAATACAGGGCAGTTGTTGTAACACTGACCAGCTGGGATTCACTTGTCTAATTTCTTTCTCACCTTGTGCTGGCTTTTGAATATCTTTTCAGCATTCTGCTCTCCTGCTGTACCCATGAATAGCTCTTTGATTGTATGACCAGTGATTGGACATGCAGATCACAGCATGTTGTCTCTAACTGGCTATATGGGCTGAGGAGTGATCGCTTTGTCAGCTTAAAGAGAGATATGTGGTTACAACATAGGTCTTCACAGTGTGTTCCATGTGAATGCCATATGTTTTTATAGCACAACATTCAAATTTCTATACGTTGTTTTGTGTGCTATTAGAGGTTGTGAAAGGAAAAAGAAGAAAGAGCTTGGACCGGAATTGCACAGCAGCAGCCAGCCCACTTTCATGCTTCAGTTGTGACAATACTGAAATGATAAACACATGCAACATGTTCACACATGTTTGAAGCAGGGGTCAGAAACCCTAACCAGTTGGCTCTAGATAGAATATTAAAACATCTGTATTTATAACATACTAATATACATGTATATCAATTTTTTGATGTTCATGTTCTTGTCTTATAGTCTAAACATAACAGTCCTACACCTTAATGTCAAACCAGTTCATACATATAAATCAATAAGGTCCTCTAAAATATAGAGAATAGTCCATAATTATTTTCCAGAGGCTCTGTGATAGCAGACATGTTGCTAATGTAACTAGCGATCTTCTTCTGTCACTTGCAATCAGTTTCTGGATAGCATGGTTAAAATGTTATGGTCAACAAAAGTCCCCAAGATAGACTGTTGACCCAAAGACATCAGACCCTTTGTATCTTACTTTTGTTGATTTGATAAGTGCATGTAGAAATGTGAATGTTTCCTTGTTAATCTACTTAAGCAAAATAATATTGCACACCACTGATGACAATAAAATATCAACATTTAATTTTTTGGGCATACATTTGTATTTAGAAAACTTTGTATTTAGAAAACTTTGTATTTAGAAAACTTTGTAAATTTGTTGTAGAAAACACACTTGGTTGAACATAAGTACCTTCAGGATCAACTTCGGGTTCATTAACAACTGGGCTACGAATGCAAAGATTGACATATTTACAGAAATCAAATTTCATAATTCTACAAAGCAATTATGCAATTATAATTTCGCAGTATTACTGAGCTGAGCTGATTCCCACTACAGAAATTAAACTTATGAGCTGGCATAAAGAAGGATGAAGACCATGTTTACTGTTGTGTTTCTTGTAGCTTTATAAGTCTCTCCTAAAACTGTTGTCAAGTTCATAAAATTGTTGTGTTCTGTTATAATTTCACCTAGACACCACTAGGGGACCATTCTACCCTTTACAGCTGCGGTTTTCCAGTCCTGCAGACCTAGCAACTGCACTGTTTTGTTTTCCGGTCCAAACCCTACACTGCCTCAGTGCCTCAGCCCAGAAAGGGTTTCACGATTACCTGATGATATGAGTGTGGTGTGCTAGAGCTGTAAAAACACAAACATGTGCAGCAGAATGGAGAACTACTCTGCTCCAATTCTAATGGCAAAGCTTTTTTAAGCCCCTGTCTATTTATTCACCTTAAATTAAGTGGATTCACTCATCAGAAAAGAGGGTCGGAATACTTTTAGACATTTTCATTTGAAGGTGTAGACACTTCTAACCTCTTTTATCATTACAGTTTTCCTATGTACTGGATTTACAGAACATCGTTTGTGCAGTTCTGAGCCTTTGATTAAAATCAATAAAGCGTTTTGAAAGAAATTCAGCAATTATGGAGAACAAGGGGTTCTGTGGAAAAAATATCTTCCTTCAAAAGAGCTCTGAAGATAAAAGGCAAAACAACTTTCAGTGCAACAGCTCTGTGCTCTCAATCCAAATTTACAAAGACAACCAATAAATTATGTAGTCTCTATCTCTCTATCACTCTCTCACTTTTGCCCTCTTTCTCTTTCTCTCTCGCGCTCTCTCTCACTCTTGCCTTCACTCGTTTATCTCTTTCTGTGGCCCCCATGTGCAGACACCCTTTGCAAACACACATACTGTATATTTCTCTCTCAAAAGAGAGATATTTCTCTCACACTGTACGAGTTTCTCTCTCTCTTTGTTCTTCTCTTAAAAGCTAAAAATAGCTGTAAAAATATGCTGCAAATAGAACATACCAATCTTGTTTGTTACCATATGTGTTAAAATAACATAAACAAATTAAATAAATAAATTAGCATCTAGTTTCCCTCAGATGGAAATACTAGTCCACATATAAATAAGGGCAAAAGAGAAAGAAATATTTCTCATAGACAGTTTGAAGAGAATATCAATGGGCAGAATTTTTATTAGCATGACCAAAGACAGCCAGTGGTGGTCAAGAGAGAATAATTATGTTTTTTTGTACAGATTAGTCTGTAATCGCTTAATGTAAAACACAGTCTCACTGAGCCTGCATGATGTAACGTACAGTGAGGGGAAACAAGACACTTTTTTCAGACCCTTTTGTGTTTGTTATTTAATTTAATATGCACTAAATTAGTTTTCAAGGAAAAGGCTACTCAGACACCATAAATGAATAACATTACAGCTTTGAGACGTCTGCAGTCAGAAGTACTTACCTTTTGGAAGCATTGTGGTTCAATCTGGGCACTTGCTCATTCTTCTTGGCTAACTGTCTTCAGCTCCTCAAGATTATGATGGTCCCTCTGATGGACTTGCAATTTCGAAATCCTCTATAAATTTTTAATGGGATGCACAAGATTGATTAGGCCATACAAATACCTTCACCTTTTTTGAAAACCATTCTTGATTTTACATTTGCTCCCCTTTGAGGTCAGATGAGGTCAAATTTACAGCTCCATTCATGTTTTCTTCATTGACATGTAATGCTCCACTACCAGCTGCAGAGAAGAATCCCTCCATGTGTATGTGAAAAAGTGAAACACTGGAAAAATGCTAAATAACAAAAACACTTATGGTATTATGATATATGCAACATGATTTATAGTTTGTTACGTAAACACATGCACACATACACACACATGTGCACACACATTTGTGAAACCAAATATATTGAGCTGCAGTTAAAAAAACACATTACTATAAAATAAACAGTGCTGAATTCCATCTTATCTATTCCATTCACTTATTTCTTTCTGTTTTTTGTAGAAGATGATGGACTGTAGATGAAAATGAATAGAAAGATAGAAAGAACCTCATTGTCTCACAGTCTATCACTCCCTTCTCATTTCCTGTGAAAATCTCTTGGTGTGAGGTGGCAGAGCGGAGAAAGGCAGAGAGCTGCCTCGCTGCACTGGACAGATGGGGGCAGAGATAAGGCTGTGCATGCATCATATCTGCACTGTTTGCTTTCTGACGCTCGTTCGAGCTCAAATTCCTGTGTTCCAAACAGACATGATGAAATCTGATGTGTAGGGATGTAGCAGCACAGCTCACACTGAGCACACCACACACTTTTTTTTGCATGTTCTCTAGTCATCACTCCTCCAAGCTTAAGCAGAGGAGCACAAAAATGCCTTTGGTGAATAACGAGGTGCTATGGTACTTATATTAAACACAGAGTTCTCTGGTGCCAGTCTCTGAGACCCATCCTGGACTTTTGCACACTGCAAAGACTAAATCAAAATAGACATATACAGTATATGTGATCTATTTTTTCTAAGAGCACATACAGGAACCACAGCCCTTCTTGTACGCAAGAGCATCGCTGGCTGATTAATTGTTTCTTGGTTAACTGTGGGCTGTAGTCTCATTATTTTATTCACAAAAGTTCTGAAGTTGGTTTTGGATGTGGGATTTGTATGAGTTGCTCTTACTGCTCAAGATGAGCACAAAACAAATAAAAGAAATCAACATTAGGCAATCAGCTGTTCAATATGCTTCTCCTCTCTCTCTCTCTCTCTCTATTTCTCTCTCTCTTTCTCTCTCTCCCCTAGTGTGATAGAATCCACTAGGAAGGACACTATGGCCAAAATGATGAATGTGACATTTTCGAGTTTAAGATTAATCTCAGTCATAAAGATAACTATTAATTTAACTTCAGAAGACTGGATCTATGTAATATCTGCCAAAGAATTGTTTAATTTCACACCCACTGGGTCTGGAGTAGAACAACAAAAATTGTTTCACAGACTAGTTACTGACAGAGTTTCTATGTAAATGACGGATGTTATTAAGTCATTTGGTGTTCTTAGTATTCCAGTCCCAAGACCCAATTTGAATGCAGAGAAATGGTGTGCTGTTTGCTGCAGGCAGAGATGAATCACCCAGGCCTGTATTGATTTAAGAACAAAACACTACAAAACAAAAGACACCGTGACGTGTATGAAGGTAAACACCCGTGGAATAATTCAAGCTCTCAAATATTGCAGCTAAGTAAAAAAGCAGTCAGTGTCTACACTGGTACAGTGATTGCCATCATGCCATTCTTCTTTTATCTCGTTTTTACTATCCTTTTGAAGGGCTCTTTTGGCGTGTGTAGTGATTAAATCTGGTCTCGTTCTTGTGAATCTATTCAGGGTCCAGTATTGACAGTCTATTGAGGGAAGAGCACATTGAGGATGACCAACAACCTCTGCACACCCTATTAATCCCCCTGCTGCACACAAGCTCCGCTCGGCTTGATGATACACTACCACAATCTCATCTTTGCAGCTTCCATCACTGGAGCTAAAGATCTGTGGCCCGCTTGTTGCTCAGCCTCTGATTCATCCAGTGATAAATTTATTCAATAACAAATCTCATATCTCAGATCATAGTTCTATCTGAAATCTTCCATGTTTAATCAGTACAATCTGAGAACACAGCGTTTTACAGGATATTGCACATTAATGGTGTTGCCCCTGGCATTGACACTCTATAGCTAACTGTTGCAAAGTGCCGTACTCTCTGAAACGTCACCCCTTAATGTGCTCTTAGCCAAACTCTAAGTAGTGAAATTTCACTTTTTTTCTTGGTTTGAAACCCAGATTGTTTACAGTTCAGATGATTCAGGCCCCACTTCAGGACTGTTCTGGGTCTGTCTTCTCTCAGTTTATGCCAGTCATAATCTTCCCATGAGAAAGCAGATTCCTGCCAATGTCCCATAACACTGTCATCATCAGTACAAGCCCCAAGGAGGCAGAAACATTATCCTGTGGAATGCTGTGGCTAGGCTTTGCGTTAACTCAGATTGGTCACACTTAAATTAAGCAAGAGTTCAACAGTGCAAGTTAATCTTGACATCACCTTAGTACGGTTCTCATCATTACTGGGCAGCTAAACTGGAGCTGATACCTGCTTGAATAAAAAAAAAACGTTTTTGTATGGACTTTCCATTTTAAAGCTTATGTTTTTGTGCAGTCTCTACTTTGTTGCTTTGTAGCCAACCAGTCCAGGCCCAGTGGCAGGATCAAATAAGGATAAAGCAAATTACACAATAAACCAGGGCTTACCTAAATACTTTGAATAATGGAGTATTTGGGTCCTTATTTAATGTTCTATGTTAAATATTGAATATACTTGTGTTTGCTGACTATCTAAAGTAGACCACACCAAGATGACAGAACACTCTTGTGGATTTCTGACCATACTCAGAGTTAGGGCATTAACAAGATATTTGATCATAAACCGAAAAAGGGCAACTATGTAACAATTAAAGTAATATTAGGCTATAAAAATCACCTCACACACATGTTAGCTAGAGGCTAAACACAGCCACACTCACCACTATGAACATAAACTAGTGAAAGATATTAAACTGTGAAACAATGTTCAAATAAAAAGAAATAGCCAAATACACAGTATGACTGTTGAATGGCATTTCTGAATCCTGAATGAAATGTGTATTTGCCTATGGAACCAACTGAATTATGTTAACATTTGAACATGAGTTTGACTATCCAGCTAAACTTGCTACAAACACACCGCTAAACAAAGATTTGAAAAGAGCCATATCTTAAACTTGCTTCTGTTTCATCAATCTGATAAAGTAAAAAATCCAGTCAGTCTGACCAACCATTATGGCTCATCTGTCTTTCTTTGGGGAATTGACTGGTGATATATGTGGTTAGAATATCAGGCTAACCTACTTAGCATTCATGAGAACTTACTTGGCTCATATGGAACTTAGCCAGCATCATGTACATGCACAAGTGTAAAATGTAATGAGGCAACATGATAAATGACTGTAGACAAATATTGCTTGGTAGTTCACACGTCCAACCGAGCCTCATTGTCCAACTATAGCCTACTGCAGATGGGAGACCATGCAGTGTGGCTCTGTACTCTGAAATAGATGTTTAAATTTGAGCTGAAATGAAAGGTTTTCAACAGAAACTGAATCAAACTCATGGAGAAAAAATATCAGCCTAAACAGCTTGCTCTGATAGGAAATCCATATAAGTCCCATGTTTGAAGAACAATATTAATGCAAAACCAAGGGGTTTCTAATGTTCCAACTGAAGGGAAACCGAACCATCCTAACTGTGACTAAAACTGAAAGCTTTGGGTCTCACATGAGGAGCATGATGGCACAAATTGTATTAGCATATTAGCAGAGCTTTAGGGATAGGTTAGCCTTCAGGAGAAGCCCTGCAGTCAATTCAAAGGAAAGTTCTCGACACTGATTTTGCCTGGCAGGCTTTTATCACCCATTTCATAATGTGACATTTAGAAGAAAGTGGGTGGTAGTCATGAAACGAAAGCAATGCATTTTGAGATTGAAATGACGTGGAGTTAAGCATTGAGAGTTTTGCAGTGACATTTGTGTAGAACATAACTGTCTTATAAATTACATTTTTAAACTTTGCTTTTGCCATAATTACAATTAAATGCTTAGGGGGGCAGAACACAGATATGGGGCACGCACGGAACTTATTCTGACAGTGGTCACGCATAAGCAAATGTAAAGTGATTTCAGGACTTTCACAAGCTGCAGGCATTGCTCAAAAGAGGCATTTTTCTATCAGAGAGAAAACGCTATTTATGAAGACAGTTTCCTGGGCCAAACATGATCATTGATCTTCTGAGTGTGGAATGCTGACTGCTACGGAAAAATGAGTGGATCTTGTAAATGGTGTCTATGAGAAACGAGGAAGCATTCACAACTTGAAAAATATCATGTAATAAGATGTTCTGGCATGGTGTTCTCTCTCTCACAATCGAAAGATTATGACTCACTTGCTGCTAAGTGTATTTCTATCAAACAGGGGCTCCAAACCCAGATAGTCAAAGTGGACTATCAACACAGAGCAAAAAAGCACATGAATATGAAAGGTAAATGTCATTCTGCTGGAACATTATTAAGCCACCGATGGATGGGAAAGTTATCGGAAATTAAAAGAGTCTGAGATCTTTCAAGGGGAAAACAAGTAATTTGATCAACATACAGAGCTTTTCTTCTTCTTATCAGGCTGGGAAATATTTGAAAGAGATTCCAGAAATTGAGACTGATTTATTTAATGTTCTTCTTGTTTCAGAGTAAAGTTTAATCTGAGGATGTGGAACTAACCCTTTGGAAAAACAGATATGGATATTTAAAAAGCTCCATCTGGAGAATGAGGAGACAGAAAAGTCAACACAATGATGATAGTCTCTTGGTCATTTAACAGGCAGATAGAGTGTGTGGCTGTGTCTAGCTTTACATACTCAGTTTACATTCAGATAGGGCATATACAAGTCACCGGGATCTGACAAGGGGCTCAAGGCACTAAAAGCCTTGTAAAATATACATTTTCTTTGTGGACTGTTGTCCAGTTAAATGTGCAGAGACACAGCTCTTTTAATGAGCACTATAACTTTACGTTTAAGGGAGAAAAAGGGTAACTCAACAGGTCAATGAAAAGCATTAACATATAATGTGTTATAGTGACAAGATATTTTTTTAAGCAATTTTGAACCGTTATCTTGGTCTGTTCATCATGACACACCCACAATGTAAAGATGATACTGATACTTTCAAAATATGTATAAAACTGAAGCTGTGAACATGTAAGGTAATATCTAACAGTGATAATATATCCAGTTCAACTTCTTTTGCCATTTAAGATAATCAAATAGTTTGTAGAAATTGCATATAGATCGCTTTTTGACAATGCAAATACAAATGTTGATGAAAACATCTTTAATGTAGTTAATACATCAAATATTTATTTAATGATAAAGATGACTTATTTCCAGATATTTTGTACTTCTTTTAAGCATTTTTATCAAGAGATATCTTGATAAATTATATTTTAAGCATAACTAATTGCCAGTAGAATAAACCTGAAAGATAATCTAAGACAAGTAAAAGTCTATGAATTATGTGAGAAGAATCTCAAAATGAAAAATAATAGGCATGTGGACTAGACTTCAGATTAATCAACATGCTAAGCTTTTATATTTTGCAGCGTAGTTTTGTTCCATTTATCAGTGCGTTTTCCATCCTGTCCCATCTCTGAGTGTTTGATTTCACCATCAAAATGAAGCTGTCTTGTTGTTATTGACTATTAATTTGACATATGCCTCAAGCCTCAAAATAAAATGCTGAAAAGTCCCATATATCTCATCCATCTTGCATTCATTGGGCTAAAGATGGGCTTCAACACACTGAGAAGCCAGCCAGAAGCAATTATACTGAGGAAAGCCACAGTACACAGCAAATGTGTCAAAAGGAATATCTAATCTGAAATGAAACTAAAAACCCATAAATATTGCAGGCGGGTGTGGAATATGTTCAGCAATCTACTACACACTATTACTGTATGTAATAGTTTGTCAGTAATTTGTCAGTTTTTGAATTAAGATGAGATTAGCAGCAACTGGAAAGGGCATATGCCAAAATAATAAAGAAAACATGAGCAAATGATCGCAACCCATTCCGGGAACATTAAGAAAACTAGATATTTAGTATGTTCTGGGACATTCAAACAAGCAGCTCTGAATGTCAGGGGAACATTTCAAGAACAAAAGTTTGATAGCTGGCATGATTACATACAGTCCATGTCCACAATCCAAACTCCAAACTTGAACCTTTATAGACATCTAGACATTACAAAGGTAGAGAAAAGGAAAAAGAGCAAGGGTAATGAGGACCATGTTCAAATAAGTTCAGCGATGTGCAATGCTTTCTTAACCCAGCACTTCAACCACTACAAGCAATGTACTAAATTCAATTTTACTATCAAAATGTTTCTCTTTCTCAAGAATTCTGATGAAGCTGCAAGCTGCAAACAGCTTCTAGTATTATGTTTGACAGATAACTATCAGTTCATTTTCCATGTTATAAGGAATGTGTTTTAAAATGCTACAAGAAAGTAAATCAGATAATACTTTGAAAACAGAATATGTCTATATATTACTGAACAACTGCAGCTCCTGGCTAGTGATCCACTGACCATGAACCATGATCAGACAAGAAAACCCTTAACATACCCTCCCTAAGTGCCTTGAACTCTGAGCTACTGACGCACTGATTCTTCCGTATGAATACCTCCGATTGGTCAAAACAGCTTGGCTTAATTGATTTCGCAGTCCAGTGGGGCAGCCTGCTGTGAGGTCAAGTCCTGGCATTCCTTGGGCTGTGCATGGAATTGGGACTGATATAAAAAGCGAAGCAGAGTGCTGGTCTCCTGCAGTTCAGTTTGCTATGGGTTAGATCACCCTGACCCAGTGTTTCATCTCTGCATTGTTAGTCTTTTATGCGCTTTCTGATGAGCTGAGCGCAACTGAAGGGTAAAAATAGGATTTAGAGCCTAACTATCATTAAGGAAGGTACAGTACACCATGAGGTTCATGTTTACTGCTTACTCTATATTAATACTTTGATATTTCAGCCAAAACAGTCAGTTTACACAGTTTAAACAAAATTACTCTGTTTGGGCTTTGATTGCAAAAAAGTGAATTCTGCTTAAAGTGTGAATTGTCAACTCATACCTAATTTGTGATCATAAGATCATAAGTAGAAGAGTAAGTGCTTTACTGTAATTAATTTTTGGTGATAATAGTACAAATAGTCTGAGCAGTTGGTAAAGTTTCTTTAATTTGTTACTTTATTACTAAGAATTTCTCATTTGTTAATAACTTGAAAGCAATTCATCAGCTTGAAGTTTGTTTAAAGGTTAGGCATGATTAATGAAAGCCTGATATATTAAACTTATCTAAAATGAATTTAGATAAAACAAGGAGAATTATAACAGATTTCATGCAAACAGTTTTCACGGTTATTTGGTTCTGAATAATTTCTTCTAAGCTTTTTTCTAAAATCAGCATGCCTCAAAGTGTTCAACAGCTGACGAATGAAGCAAACTCCACCCTACAAGCACATATAGATAGGTGTATATTTCTCTCACAGCTTTCAAACTGCCATTAGAAACATGAGCAGGGCTGTAGGTCTCGAATCCAGTTCACCACATCACTTCTACAACAGTGAATAAAGAAAAACAAAACAAAAGCACCCACAACAAAACAACACCAGCAAACAGAGTTGACAAAACAACCCCATGCCCCTCAATTTCATTTTGGCAACAGACATGATGCAAGTGGATCAAGTGAAACAGCTCTGCTTAAAGTAATTAATCTTTGATCCTACAGAGTTGTGACATTGCACTCACCTTTTGATCATTGGAGCAATGAAACTGATTATCTTGAAGCACACTGTGTCTCCAGCATCACACAAAAATGATAAATAAATCTTATAAATAGATAAACACATTTTAACTCTGCCTCTCTCATTTGAACTTAGTCTTGACTTGATCTCAAAGCTCTTTTTTACTCTGTCGTGACTTGGACTCAAACCTCGTTTGACTCGGTTTTGACTCGGACTTGACCAGTTCTGGACTTGGACATGTCTTAGACTCTACAAAGGTGCTCTACAACTCTTTCATTAGACAGCTCAGCATGTTTTAAGGAGAAAATCTAGCCACCAGTTGTGTGATGGGGAGAGAGTAAAGTTTATTGTGGTTTTTTGGGCTCAGCTATTTCTTCTTCAAATTGCTTACAGCACCTCCATATGTTTATGGTAGCATTTGCTCTGCAGTTAAGAGGAAATTTGCAGAGATGACTCCACATGCAACCTGTCATAGCATCAATAGCTGAATCAAGTGGGGACAGAAAGATGGACAAGCATAGAGTCTCTGAATGATGCTTCAGAGATTCAGATGAGTCATATAAGAATGGCGTTACAAAGTATTTGAAAGAATGTCATAGTGAAAGAGTATAAATGAGCTTTTGACATTTGAATCTGGTGATTTCTCAAAGCCACCTTAGGTAGAAATGTATGATAATGCAGGAGAGGAAACAGAATTTCAACATTGCAATTTTACACAGTTTTTACTCTGAGGGATGTACCCTCAAGGTACCAGTTTTATATACTGCACATAGACTAGGAATAAATTATTAATGATAGATATGTTACAGTTGGATGTACTTGTCTGTGAGGTTTTACAGTTATTATGGTGTTGTGTGAAGAACACAAAATGTAACCAGTCTGATTTGATGGTGCTGTTTCTAATTTTATTTATACACTTTTGGCTTCATACATGGAATATCCTTCTAATCCTTCAGTACTTATAGATGGATGTCTGTTTAACTTGGCATACGCACAACATGAGTGGGTTGCTGTTTAGTTAGTAAATATAAGACAAACCCAAGTGCTACATGAGCTGTTAATGTGTCTGGCCTCTTGGGATTGGTGCCTCATTGCCCACAGGCTCACGTCACTGCAAATTAAACCGTATGCAGTCATGTGCACACACATACACACATATACATTAGAAATGTTCCGAAGCATAATACTGAATCTATCTGAGAGTGGTACCTTATGTTTAATGGCCCATTTTGTTCATTGTTCTTGTTTTTGTTTTCTGAGTTACACCCCTGATATTAGTGTGGCTTCACGTACGGAAATATTCACATTTGCTATCCGTGTCCCGGATTATCCAACATAGGCATTTGCTATCGGATGTAACAGACTTGGCAGTTAGTGTTCTCCTACAAGTTTGCTGAGCTCTCCATTGATATGATGTTAGCAGCAGTCTGAAAAAGATGTTATGTAGCAGCTGGGTTGCACTGTGTGATGGGTTGAAGAGCTATCAAATGAGTGTAACTGACCACCATAGAGTTAAACAAAGTGCTTTTGTTACTGTTCCGTTAAGACTGATATATTTCAGTGACTGGTCTAATTGGTCCAGGCTGAAACACTCACGATAACTTCAGTATGAGAACATGTAGCTTAACAACTGGAAGCCCAATAGGCATATATATATATACACACACACACATGTATATACCTCACACTGTATCTCAAAAAACTGTTTTTTTCAAAATGAACTTAGTTTTTATTAATTTAAATAATTTCCATCATACTCTATGCACTGTATGAACCCTTAAATAGGTTAATAAATGTTGAGATATTTACCTTTAAACACCAGCTTTTCTTTCAGTAATAGTTGTCACAACAAATGAAGACGAAGTGATGTCTCCAAATGTTTTTTACTGTTTGAACGTCTGATTAATTTGAATAATTAAACTAATGGCTCATCATTGCAGAAGTAATGAAGTGCATTCATTCATACTTCATCATGTTGCCTCAATTTACCTTAGAGAACAGCTGCCTCTAGGCTTAATGAACTGACATGAACTTAAAATCACTTGAAGCATACTGCTGTGGACTCTAATCCAAACAAGCTTTACATGGGATTGCTTAATGCTTTAATCCATTATAACTAAACCATAGCAAGTATTTTAATGAAATCTGAAAACTCACCGCAGGAATGGAGGCATTTATTCAATACAGGGATGCATTCAGTATTTGGTTTCAATTTCTTCTGGTACAACAGCAGCACATTCCAAGTGACTGGGAGCACATAGATATTTGTAGCTGCCAAGCAAAAAACGCACTTTATCTGATTTATCTATTGATTTGGAATGGTATACTTTGTATGCTCAGAAATTATGTCACTTGCACTGAATCTATCTTTTGTAATGCCACCGTAAAGATGTCACAGTTCATCACTGCCTAGAACTGCCTAGAAACTGCCCTATGACTTAGTATGAGCTGATAGATCACCTGACCTGAAATCCATCATTTGAGCATTTGAGTCATAATTATTACATTACTGCCAGAGTCTATCCATGCATTCCAGATTCCACATGTGTGTGTTTACATAAAGAGAACATGCTAGAAGGTAAAAGCAATTTTGTGCAACAATGCTGGATGTTTTTCAATCATGTGTATCATCACTTTTAATATGAAGCTACACTAAACAGCCAAAACATTAAAACCACCTGCATAGTAATGTGCAGGTCCTCCTCATGCCACCAAAATAGCTCTGACTCATCAAGGGAAAGAGTCCATAAGACTTCTAAGGGAGGGCCGTGGCCTTTGGCTCTAAGATGTCAGCAGCAGATCCTGTAAGTGCTGTAAATTGTGAGGAATGACCTGCATGGATCAGACTTACCGCATCAACGTTTGGGTGCCCATGACCCATGGCACCCATGGTAGTATTTTATCTTATATATTTTGTGCAGGGAACATTTCTGATCACTGATTATTTACTTACTGTATTCTAGAAGCACTTAGAAGCAATTAGCATTGCTTCCTTCCATACTCCATAATAAAAATCACCAAATATGAGTTCCTCTTATTCCTGCCACTGAAAAACACTTTAAAGAATGGCCAAAAATATGTTTAGGAAAGTGAGAAGAATCTTTTTATGATAAAGGTTTTATGCAGGTTGTTCCTACAATACACTCAAGGCCAGGAATCATTTCAGAATATTTTTTCCTTTCATTTAGCAATTTAATTTACCCCACACATTCCTTACATTTTTCTTGTCCCTGAGGTCAACTTATGACCGTAATATGATTTCCGTTGTCTTTTGTATCCCTTAGAATTAAACAGGTTGTTCAAGTTAAAATGTATGTATGTAAATGACCTTTGCTAGGATTGGCTGGTCTGTATTATGTCTCATTCAGATAGCAGTTCAGGCTGAAATGCTTCCTATTAATTCAGTGTGATTGGGCAGGGATAAAATGATCATTGGCAGATACATGCAGATATGCTGGCTTTTGTGACAGCCCAGAAACAAGATATTAAAAAGGGTTCGTTTTTGTAGCTTGCTTACCTTAAATAGACTGAATGGGCTGGGGTGAGGATTTCTGGAGAAGGTTTTCTGGTGCTTTTCTCCAAAATATCGGTAGACTTTCTTTGGAAAGCAACAGCATGTGAGTTATTACTACTTCAAAGCTGTTGTGGTGCTGGAGTACTGCAGATGATTTCCAGTGGTAAGGTGTGTTTAGCTTCTGTGGTGTGAATGAGAGAGGATTTTATTCAGGCTAGATGGACTATGAATATATAGAGAAAACCATAAGTCTTGTGGAAAAGCTGTCCTTCAGGTCTCCGGTGCTGTGAAAACATTAACAATTCTCCACTTACCGTCCTGACTTGGATGAATTATTGAGTGTTACTGCCATAGCCTGCTGTTAAATTGTAATTGAAGAACACATGGTCCTCCTTGCTAATCATAACGCACTGCAGGACAGAACACAGACAGGAATTTCATATTACAGTACACTGTTCTAATCATATAAGAAATAGCTCTGCCAGTGTATGTGGAATGGATTATATGATATGTATATGACATGTATAAGGAAAAAAAAAGACTTTTGCCAAAGATGTGTCTTATAATACGGATTAATATTTTAATAATCTTCGTAAGAGACCAGTGCGCATCAGCTCTCAGTTTTATTTCTCAAATTCTGTAAAGGTCTTCCAAGCCTTATCTACTCTTCCAAGAGTTTGGGCATGACTATTTTCCTGTTTTCAATAAAATATTTCACTTAAATAATAAACATGCCTGCAAATATTTTAACATGTTTAGGGATATATTTAGCATCAAAACGTCAGTCTTGGTATAAGGGAAAGTGTCTAAATAGTGTTCAATAGTATTCCTAAATAATATTAAAAATATATTTTGAAACTCTCTTGGCCTAAAGATGGTTTAAACACACAAAACATCAGTTTCAATATTGTTAAATGCTGACAACACAACAAGGGGAGACAATGTGTGGATATGGCATAATTCCTTAAGTAGTGTGTGTTAGATATGATATAGTTTACTAGACAACCTGGTTTGTCATTAATATTGTAAGTTACTGCAAACCTGTAAAGAAAACAAGCCCATTTTTACTGAAAACAGTTTATTAAGCCAGGGGTCCCTAGACATTTGAAAAGCATGGTAACTTCATAGTTATATATGCAATTTATGCTAAATGGTGGATTTTGCAGGAAATCATCATTCCAAAAGCATCTTGAAGCATTAAAATTCATGTCTTGTTGCTGCTAAATCATGTCTTGTAGCTCCCAGCTGTGGCCTATTAGTGGAAAATGCACATGTGTACGTCTAGAGCAGCTGCACTAAAATGGCGTGAAAGTCTATTTAAAATGGACAGGTGAGCTCCAATGAGAACTCGATTTATGTGTCTGAAATTAACTGGACGTGTGAATTTAAATTGCATCATTGTGATAGAAAGGGTCAGTCATGTGAAGGATGCAAGGAGTCTTGAATGGTAATGTGCTTTTGCTGTTGTGTTTGAGAAAATAGGGATAAAATATTAGATATGTTGCTTTTATAATCTCACTGGGGTTATAAAAGAACAACCACAAAACATGTTTAAAATAAACGGGCAAAATATATGGTGTATACATATAAAATCCCAGGAAGCATGCTGGGTAACCAAGCCAGTGAAAGCAGTTCTCTTTTATTGGCTCTCACTGATATACAGACACGTTACAACTCTTTTAAAATCTAAAATAATATTAACAATACTACTACTATTAATAATAATAGTAATAATTGTGACACAGCCAGTTACTGAGTGGCAGACAGTTTGTTACAACAGCAGAAGCTCCTCTAAAAAAGAAACCTCTCCAGGAACGCTAACTTTTGCTAAATGTCCCTTTGTAAAAGCTTGCAGATGACACTAACATGCATGTAGTAGTTTTTTCAGTGGCTCTTTCTGTAAAGAGCCCTGGCACAGAGCTGCTGCTGCTGCTGTTTTCCATTTGTAATTACAGCATGGGACATCTGCAGAACTTCTCAAGGGCTTGGAGTGATAGTTCTTCTCAGTATTCGTACCACTCACTTGAAATCAATACATGATGGTTGATTCCACTGTCACTTCCCAATTACGTTTGTAGGTAATACAACATGCAAGGCCTTCAGGAGTTGAACTAATCGATGCGAGAACTATTATACTGATTAGATAAATTTTCACTGCCCATGTCAAGAGTTTGACCTTTTTGTTTCTTGGCCATATTTACAAATGAAAGGGTATTGCTACAATAATTGCATAGTTTAAATACAAACATAATGATTCTAATGAATAAATATGAACTAAAACTTAAACTGAACTAAATATGAACTAAACTAAAACTGTAATTTTCAACTTTCCATAAATCATTAGGCCTTCTCTGTAGGGCTAGAGGGCTTTGAAGGTTCCCCACTGAATTTTATACATGGGTTTCCACACACTTTGTGCAAAGGAGAGAAATTACTTATTATTCTCAGTGCTTGCCATTGCCATTTTGATGCTAACTCTGAGAACCATCAGTTTCCTACTTTGAGTATCATTTAATACTGAGCCATTATTCACTTCTGACTGTGGCTCTGATAAAGCTATTAATGTTTCATTTTCTTTCCCTGAAACTCAACCTGCTGGATTACTTTATGAGTAAATAAGCCCCCTCTGCAAAGGGTGGATTAATAATACATTTAAAGCTGATAAACGGTGATGGCATTGGGTGATCAGTGTCCATGAAAGGCAAAGTAAACACACTGCCAATGTCCTCTGACTTTATCAAAAGTGTCCAAAAGGCTTTGTGATCCGTGTTATTAATTAAAGTCACAGAAGCATAAAAGCTTAATGAAATGAATTACCGAGACACAGAGACACATTCTTGACTTCAGGTCCAAACTTGCCATAGTAAAGAAATCCAAACAATCTAGTTCACATTTTTGAGAAATTTGCCTTGATACAGCATTACACACATTTAGCTCTACACACATTCAGCTGTACACTCATCATTCTCTCATGCAGATTCATGAGGACCCGTCTGGGAAGCTTTACCAATAGGACTGAAAAAGATCCGTACATTCTGCAACTGTCTTCTTGCTGAAAACCACTTGTTCGGAGCATTTTAAAGATCTTAAATTTTCATGTTATGACTGTTAAAAAAAATCCAACCATTAATAAGTTGTAAAGCACACTATCTGCATTTAACCTCAACCATTACCCTTGTATTTCCACTGATAGGCCTGATTTCTCACTGGGTAGCTCATGGAGTCATTTTCAATAACGCAATTCAGTGAAATATTGAAAATAACGGAAGGTAATCCTCCAACAAAGAATTCTTATTGGATTGTTTTCTTTGTCCAGACTTACAGTCTTATAGAGTTCATTTCATTTTGCTGTGATTTTTAGTCACATGCTACCAGTCAAGAGACACATCTAACTGAATATTCATTTTTTATAATCTGAAAGAAACATTACCTGCTTATGTGAGCATTTCTAAGACAAATACCAAATACAAATAGTGACTTTGATACCTGTGATCAAAATCTATTTATATTTTTTTGAATGTTTCATTTTTTGAATGTCAACATTATTTTGCATAATCAGTTAGATGTTCTGTTATTTTATCAACTAGATCTCCATGAGCAGCCCAGTGAGAAATCAGTCCTGCCTGTGGGAGTATGACGATAACTGCATGGGGTTAATGCACACAGTGTGTTTTACAACTTTCTCATGGTTAGATTTTGGAAAGGGCTGTGACCAACTGGAGGTGACTTTTCACATGATAATTCTTAACATCATCGCCAGGATGACCTTATGTAAACTGTGAGTTCCCTATCTGCTGAAGCTGCATTTGTTTGGTCAATCTGTAATTTTTTTGTTGATTTTTTTCCACAGCTTGCCTACGGGTGTTATGACCAGTTTATTTTTTTATGGTTTTCTACGGAAACCAATCTCTCCATAGGCCATTAAGTAAATGCTGCAATACACTATGCAGTTTATACTGTATCTACATTGTCCACAACACTCCCTTGATATCGGAAAACAAATGTCAGGTTCTCAGACTCATTTATCTGTTTTCAGCGGGAAAGGTCTCACTGAATGAAGATGTGAACCAATGACTCTTATTCCAGCAATACTCAAAATTGTAGTGGTGATAGAAACCAGAGGTTCATTTTATATATCAACCAGAATGACAAGTGTCTAATTAGTTTTTTTTATGTTAATAATGGTAAAATCGTGGTAAATCTGAAAATATAAGATTTCTATTATCTGTTAATGGTGGAAAAGTACATGCTGACTGTGAAAATAGAAAATGAAAAAAAGACAAACTTTACAGCTGAAATCAGAACTTTTGTCAAGCTAGAGTCAAGACCAAGTTTAAAGGCAAGAACAAATAAAAACACAAAAAATCTAATTGTTTTATTTAAAGAACCACTGTAAACGGTTGATATATATATATA
>JBBPCY010099120.1:0-20884 GCA_037974405.1 Brachyalestes nurse | reverse complement strand
AGTAAAACAGTTCCAGGAGACGTTTGTCAGCTTGTGCTGGGACTATGATTCAATATGAGGGTGAGAATCTTTGGGTGTGGTTGCAGTGCTCTGTCCTCCTCTGTGTACTGATATCTGTGCAGATCAACAGGTTAAACATCTGCAGGTAATTCAATCTGTGAGGTGACGCTCGGAAAACACGCCCTCCGGTAGCCACGGCAACCCCCGAGTCGTCCAGGTAACCACGCCCTAAAGTAGCCACAGAAACCACGCCCTTAGAGAAAAAAAAACAAAAGGAAAAAAAAAACGCACCTGACGTACAAAGAGCAGGCAGTTTCGGACCGGATTCCCACGAAGGGACGTGGACAGCATGGCGGCCGACGAGTCGTTGTACGTGAGGACAATGCTGTCCCTCCACGGCTCGGGGAAACGTGATGATTCTAGCCTAGCGCTGCCGTCCGAGGAGCGGCTGGCCCGGCCGGACCGGCGCTGCCGAGTGGAGCAGCAAGTGCAGCTCACTCTGTCCCGGAAAGGAAAACGGCCCACTCTCAGAGGTAGGACACACTGATTTGATTACTCTGGGCATATTGGGGCAATATGAGGCTAAAGGTCCAATGTGTGATAACATCTTTTTGTGTAAGGTCTATAAATGGGTCAGTCAGAGAGGGGGAGGGGGGGAGGGGGGGCTACATCACTTTAATGTCCTGAAAACAACTTCAGCTCACCTTTCATCTTTTGGAATAGTCATTTTCGTCTCAGTGACGGGCAGTCTTAATGCTAGGACCATAAAGACATGGTTCAGTGTGGAAGAACTTGACTGGCTCACACAGAGCTGACCTCAATCCCATCAATAACGTTGGGATGAGGTTGTGAGCCAGACCTTCTCGTCTGACCTCATAAACGATCGGCAGAATGAATGGGCACAAGCCTTCCTAGAAGAGTGGAAGCTGTTATAGATTCAAAAGAGGGACCAACTCCATGTTTAAATCTATGTATTTGAATGCAATGTCATTAAAGTCCCTGTTGGTGTAATGGGCAGGCGTTCCAACACTTTTGTCCATATAGTATGAGAAAAGATAACCCTTTATTAGTCCCAGGGGTGGGAAATCTGCAAATAAATAACACATTAATAAAGAAACTTTCACAGGATAGTTTCATAGGATAGTTTCATAGGATGTGTTTCGGAATGGTGGTTGTCCCCCGCATCACTGAGAGTGTGGAACAAAGCAGGAGGATGTAGGATAAGCTTTTCTGTTTTTCTCTCAGGTAGTCTGTCTACCAGCCAGCTAGCGACCACCACACCAGTCAAGAATGGTTCAGTAAAGGTACGGCTCCTTTGCCTTTATATTACCGCTGTCATAAACTGTCTCTTTATAGCGCCTAACAAATGCCAGCTGGCTTTTTCACGCACCAATAGAAATTCTCTAAACTTACTTGATTAAATTAGGGTTTCATTAGTTTTACTGTCATAGATGATTCAAATGATCATGAAATTATTTTTGCCACAGGACTCATCTTTCACATCAGAGTCGATTAGACCAGTGCGGAGGGTGGATGTCTTTCATAGGCCGAGTCCAGGGCTCCCTCAGGTTAATGGGGGCTGTGGGACGTTACGGTACGGTGCGGCCTTTACGCTGCCTGCCATGCGATCTGTGTATTCAGCCGACCGTCTTCAGGCAGCTGTCCCGTCGCGGCACTATGCACACTCTGAGTCTTTTCGGAACACTCAGCCTTTCATGGGGGGGCGTTTTGGTACACAGCAGCTCCCCCGAAAGCCCGTCTATGAGCTGGACCCTTTGGATGATGTCTTCCTGCCCAGCGACCCACAAGTAGGCCCTTTCCGATCAGAGCATCACCAGATGTTTTTGGAGCGGCAGAAGTTGCAGAGATCTCTCAGTCTGCATCAACAGGGGGAGTACGGATCGCAGGATTTGTCCTGGCTGGTCCGTGATGGGAGGGAGAGGCAGGAGGCAACAAGCAGACGGCCTTCACAGACCGCCTTACTGGTCAACGCTCAGGTGAAGACAAACGGGCCAGCGCTCGCCTTAGAACCTGAGATCAAGCGAGAAGCAAAGATTCAATCTATAAAGTAAGATTTTCAGAGTGTACACTGCTATTTTAAAACACCCCTCGACTCTTAGAAGTCTAGAATTGTTCATCATTTTGCAGTACAATAATGTTCAAGTATTATTTATGTGTAAGTACACATTTAGTGACATTGTAAAGTAATTAATTACATTTACTTTCATATTCTGTATCAATAGAATCTGTTAGTGAGATTTCCTTTCAGTGTTTCCCATAGGCAGAAAGGAACCCAGGGGCAGAGTGAAGTAGATTATTTAAGATATGGATGTCTATCATACTTTACTGAGACTTTGAAAAAGGCATCAAATAATGGGAAATCCCAGAGAGCCGCTGGTGTCATGATAGCAATAAAAGTGGGATATAAAGGCTTCTTTTAGATTGTGAGATGACCACAGGGGTAAAGATTGAATCTTTGGATCAGTGAAAGTTGAGAATTCATGTTTATGCAGATCTCTATTGAGGAATAATATGTTATCATATAAAATGTTATATTGTTAGAATTAATATAAAATTACAAAATTCTCATATATTTTCTTGATAACTGCAACCTGCATTTGTCAATATTAAAAATGTTCTTAAAAAAAGTTACATTGTGTGTGTGTATGTGTGTGTGTGACAGAAGGGGAAAGCAAGGTACAGAGATGACTCTGAAGACGGCTGTGAATCTTCTCACTCAGCAGAGCACGGAAAAGCAGATGACTGCTGCAAAGTTCATACAAAACCAGTGCTACAGCAGTGCAGATGCCAAGAAAACGGTGAGCAGCACCACCTTTTCCGCAGAGTAACTGAAGAACAACTGCATATCATTTCTGGAATGCTGATCTGAAGTCTGAACTCGAGCAGAACAGTTTTAGCTGGTTTTGTTGAGTAGTTTTTATTTTTGGAGTGATGAATGGACTGTGACTCTCATCTTTGCCTGCTTTAGCTGCTTCACCTGCGTGGCATCCCAAAACTGTTGAAGCTTCTGGGTTCTGAAAACGAGGAGCTGCAGCAAGCCGCAGCAGGAGCGCTCCGGAACGCTGTCTTTGAGAACAGCGACAACAAAATGGAGGTGAAAGACTGTGACGGTGTTGCTGTGATCCTGCGTCTGCTCAGTGTGAACCGGGACATTGAGACGCGGCGGCAGCTCACCGGTCAGTCACCAGTTTGGAGCATTATGATTGAAACGATGGAAATGGGTTTTTACGGAAGTTGTACACACACAAAAACACATACAAACACACACTGATCAGTCTAAACCCTAAATGGGTTGTTCTGTAAGTAAGTGAACAGTCTGTTCTTAAAATTGAAGTGTTGGAAACAAGGTCAGAGAATCAGGTCTTGTGGGGTGTTCCCAAAAGTGGTTACTAACGACCAAAACTGATCCGAGGAAGGACAACCGGTAAACTGATGACAGGTTCATTGGTACCCAAGGCTCACTGATGTACTGAGGTGCATGAGGAGCAAAGGCACCTTCAATGGGCACATGAGCATCAGAACTGGACCATGGAGCAAAGGAAGAAGGGTCTAATGAATCACATTTTCTTTCACATCATCAAAACTGGCGCCAGAGATATCCCCCTATATGATACACGCAGGCCAGCGGAGGCAGTGTGATGCTCTGGACAATGTTCTGCTGAGAGATCTTGGCTCCTGGCGTTCATGTGGATGTTACTTTGACGATCCGACTTACACACAAACTACACCCCTTCATTGCAACAGTATTCCCTAACGGCAGTGGCAGGATAATGCCCGCTGCCACATTGCAAACATTGTTCTTGAATGGTTCAAGAAACATAACAAAGATTTTAGGCTGTCGACTTGGCCTCTAAACCCTCCAGATGCCGGACAAACTAGTCCAATCCATGGAGGCCCCACCTCACAATTTACACGACGTTACAGGATTTGCTGCTAATGTCTTGGTGCAGATACATTCAGAGCCCATGTCTTCACGGGTCGGAGTTGTTTTCATGGCGAGAGGGACCGACACAGTCTTAGACAGGTTGTTTTAATGTTGTGGCTGATTAGTGTATTAGGCCCTCCTTGCTTCAAAAATATCAAGTGCCGTTTGGAACCGTTTTTTTAAGAGACCTTGCATCAGCATGAAGTTTTGTTGATCAGATCATGTTTGAATTTCACTTGACAGAAAAGTCAGGTGTGAACACACCTAGAGCAAACAGTGATCGGATTACAGTCAGATCCCTCAAACTAACAACCAAACACAAGACAGCATCCACAAACCTGGAGTTATCTCCAAAATAAGTGCCTTGCTGCACTCCAACAGGTGACCGATAGCATCAGGTGTCTACTTTAGACTGCCAGCAGTTTGTTATGTGTTGGTGTAATTTTTAGTGGTTGAATTGGGGGTGCATTTTGTGAAAGGGTATAAGAGGAATCGAGTTTAATCAAGACTTAAAAATGTTAATGCAAGCTGAAAGACATGAAGAGATCTGATTTTTGTTTCCTTCACATCAGCACGTACGTCATTTCCACATTTCAGTGACCTGTAAAAAAGTGTTTGTTAAGGTTATTTTGGGTCATATTATTCCAGTACTCAGAAATAGTATTGAAAACACTGTTTGGGCAAGACTTAAAAACACCAAAACCATTCCTGCCCATCCTACTGTTCATTAAACTACTGTGCTTCTTTTGGGACAGGTCTTCTTTCATACGCAACTACTTCACCAGAAAACATGCAGAATGTAGTTTTTTCTAGTTGATCACATCCTTTTGTGTTATACCTTCATTATATTACCAGGCTTCCAGTCACAACACGAATCAAGTATAGATTTCTAATCCTTACGATCCAGGCTTGAAAAGGCAGTGCTACTTCTGTCGTCCGAACTGAGGTTGAGAATTACACCCTTCCACAGCAGCTCAGAGGCCCCGCAGGATACTCGCTGATCCCTCTGCCTCAGACGTCTGCCTGTCTTCCATAATTATGCTCTGCAACGTATTAACCCTTTATCTTAACGATACCTAAATGATACTTTAAATAATAAAGGGTGAAGAGGCTCTATACGCACATTCCATAAACAAAAGCTTCTGCCTCAGAAATATTAATGATATAATCAGAAACTTCAGCCACCAAATACATGTTGACTGATCGATTACATTTGGGAACTAAGGAACATTATGTAATTAAAAATATGTTATTATTGTTTTGCTTTTGAGTTTGTATTGACAAAAAGATTGTCTAATTGCAGGCAAAAGTTTGAACGACCCCAGTTAAATTATGTTTTGTAAAAAATAAGTACAAATATTCAGCAGAAATCATGTTTAAATACATTTTTCTTGAGTTTCTATTCATTTAAGAAAACTTTGGTACAGTTTACATTTTGTTTTTTCTCAGCATGTTCTATTCATTCAGTGAACAGGAATTGTGTATTACGATGTGAAGCAGCTCTCTGGAGAGAATGTGCACTTGTTTTAATTTAGAACAGCGACAAAAATTAACATTTTGCGTATGACAAGTGCAAGTGGGAGCCTTTGGAGTTGGACAGTGCCTGTATTTGTTCTACTACTAATGAACCCTTTATCCTAATGGTACTTAAGCCTCCAACTGTTCTTTTGCTGCTCAGGGCTGCTGTGGAATTTGTCCTCTCACGACATGCTGAAGGAGCAGCTGTGCCACGACGCAGTGAAACCTCTGACCAGCACTGTGCTGGTGCCCTGCTCAGGCGTCTCAGAGGGGGAGGATCCCAAACTGGAGCTGCTGGCTGATTCTGAGGTTTTCCTCAATGCTACAGGCTGTTTGAGGTGTGACTAAAGCACACAGAGTCCATGTAAAGAAAACACCATTAGATCTCGATCTGTGAACGTATGCTGAGTTACACAGTGAACATGCTCTCAAAATGCATTTCTGCGTGTTGTTGATTCATTTATGATTTGTTTTTTTTTTTAGAAATGTAAGTTCTGCTGGTCCGAATGCACGTAAAGCCATGAGAGACTGTGATGGTCTCATCGACTCCCTCGTTTATTATGTCCGTGGAACCATTGCAGATTACAAACCCGATGACAAGGTATTCTAACTGTTGTTCCTGATTGTTTCCTGTCTAAAGATTTACGCAGTTTAATCCTGTGTATTGTAAACTTCAGCTAAACGGTTTTAAAATGTTTGCCGGTGAAATCAATGAGTGCAAGGTGTTGCCTACTTTGACTCTCAGACATTTTTCCATCTTTGTGGACTATTAATGCTGCTACTTTGTCTCACTTTCGTAGGCTTTAGAAAACTGTGTGTGCATCCTGCATAACCTGACCTATCAGTTTGAGTCAGAGCTGCCTGAAACACACAGGCCAGTGCTGCAGGAGTCCAGCCAGAGTCTTGCGCTCGAGACCCACACGCCCGGCTGCTTCAGAATCAAGACCACCAAAGACACGGAAGCTGAAAATGTTAGTGACTCTGTTTTAAACCTGTTTAACCCTCTGTTTTCATTCAGTACATTTACAGTATATATTATGTTAATGACTATTAGAGGAACAAACTGTTGTAGTGTTGCTGTTCTCACGGTTGCTGGTCATTGTTTCAGCACTCAGAGTCGGACTGCCCCCTGCTGGAGGAAAATGGGAACCCTCATGGTGCTGAGTGGCTGTGGAGTGCCATCATCATTCGCATGTACCTGTCTCTTGTTGCCATTAGCAACCGCCAGCTGACGCAGGAGGCTTCTATAGGAGCCATGCAGAACCTCACGGCAGGCAATGGAGGGGTACTGTCTAGCTTAGAAAGTGACTCTTTTGAAGGCTGGAGTGTCTACATCATACCTGATGTGCTGCCTGGGTTTTTCCTTAATTGACGAAATACATTTTTTTTTCTTCCATTGCTACTGTTTATCTACCATAAGACTGATCACCATGGACAGTAGTTTCCATTCACCTCCCTGTACCTACTAAAGAACAGAAAACCAGAAGATGCCAATGGGCATTTACTTTAGATTAAAAATTGCTGGAATACTTCATTAGAAGAGCCATACATGCTACTTGTTGCTGACAGTGATACATATAATGTAACATAGGAGTCGCAAGTTATAATTTCAATGCTCGTCGATTATTCAGTGACTACTGGCTTTCATTTATTCTTAGCAATACTGGCTACACTAGAAAACCTAATGAAGGAAATCAGCTAATGTTTAATCTTCAGCCTTTCGAAGGCTCTAAAACATGTTGACTGAACGAGTTGAGCCAGTTTAGTGTCAGGTATTGATTAAATGTTTTAGTACAAAACAGCCCAATCATTGTGATTTCCACAATCTTTGGCTAAATATTTTACATTTAAGGTATTCAGTGAGTTGCTCAAATAACTCTACTGAACAAACACAGCTAAACCCTTCAATATTTCTAGCAGGTAAACAATGAAAAAGTGAAACAGTGCTACCTGTCCAGTCACATTATATACCAAACCTAATTATTTTCCACATGCCCCCCAGGTATCGCAAGCTGTCGCCCACATCATAGTGCTGAGAGAGAACGGCCTGCAGCAGATAAAGAAGATGCTCCAGGAGGAAGAGGGGGAAGTGAGGAGGGTCTCTGTGAGGCTACTCAAAAACTTGTCCCGCTTCAAAGAACTCCACCCAGATATCAGTGCGTACCTCGCAAACCTAACTCTCACACACAATCCATGTTTAAAAAAAAACTAGGAAGTATTGTAGGGAACGTTTTCTTCTCTTTTTTTTTTCATTTTACGGGGAAAGCGTTTTTGAAACCACATTGCTTCGCCCCACTTTTAATTGAGCTTGTAATGATAAAGTTGTTTTGATTCTGTCTAGTTAAACAGGTGTTGCCAGACCTGGTTGCCATCCTTCCCACATCTGACACAAACACAGAACAGCCTGTGGAGGTCACATTACTCTGTCACATTCTCAACAACCTGAGCCAAGCTTCTGTACAGAACACACGGTCCCTTCTCAACCATGGACTGCTACCCAGGATCATCAAGCTCAGTACCAAAGACCACAGGTACCCAATCATGATGCCGTATATCAGGGGTGTGGAACTCCGGTCCTGGAGGGCCGTGGTCCAGCAGGTTGTGGTGATTTCTGCTCAGAAACACCTGGTTCACCTCGCCAGTTAATTGTCAGGTTTAGTGAGTGTTTTTGAAACTGTGCTCTCCAGGACCGGAGCTTGACACCCCTGCCGTATATAAACCACACATCATATGTATTGTAATATTGTATACACAATTTAAATTAACCATTTCAGTGAGGTTTAGCTCTGGAGTTTGTTGCTATTTTAAAGTGTTTTTACTGTAAAGATGAATCTTTCGGAGTTACATGTACCAGTAATGTGCAGTCTTTCTTCTTTGCGTGATTTCATGTCCTATCAGGCCCAGGATTATGAAAACACCCTTAAAGCATAACACTTTTCACCAATGGAGGGGAGCTCTTGCTTATATCACTGGGGCAAACAGCATTTCAGTTTAGTCAAATTTAACATGGCCTACCTGGCCAAAAAAAAAATTGTTTAATCAGTCTGTGGAACTCTCCATTACACCGAGACACCAATGCTATCGGTCTTATTCTACGTGTTGTGAAATTGTCTCTCTGATAGGGGAGCCATGAACTCTGATAGAGCGGTTGTTCAAGGCTGTGTTACTGACACTGATGGTGGGGATTTGGAGGAGTTTAACCTAAAGTCACTCATTAAAAGATTCACAGAGCTTTTCAGACCAATAGAAGTGTAAAGCATTTTTAATTTCCATATAATTCCTCTGAAGGTTTTTTTTTATATCCCATACTGGATCCCTTTCATCCAGTATTTAAACAGTTCAGTGTAATTACCCCCATAATTACCCCCATAACTAGGCTAAAATCATTAGATGCGACCACCTGCTCACAGATCATCAAAATTGACAGACGGTACAGCAAATACTCCTTTACTGTGCTGCTTGTGTTGGGGTTAATAAATGAATAAATATGATCAAACCTTTTCTTAATTTGAAATTAAGATACGGACCCACAAGAGCTGGCCAGGCTGCTGGTGTTCTGCTGCAGACAATGTGGAAGCACTCTGACCTCCATGGGAGCTATAAAAAGGTCAGTGTTTGATTGTTCAGCAAAGTTTAAAAAGTATAAATTGATAGAGAGTGGATACTGTTATAACTATTATATTTCGTCATTTCTTCCACTGTGGCAGGCTGGCTATAGGAAGGCAGACTTCATAAACAGCAGAACAGCAAAGGCAGTCAGTTCTGCTCGTGACTGACCTCAGGTGGAAAACAGAGGGACTTACAAAAGAAAGACTAAACTAGAAGAATGACTTCACGTGTTAAAAAAAATGGGATAAATTGTTTTTAATATTTTTTTTACAGTTGTAACATTTTGTGATGCTTTTTCCATCTATATATAAACACCTAGTCTTGTTTTTTAAATAAATTACTTTAATGTCAGTCTTCAGTCTGATCCCATTCTTCAGACTGATCTGTACCCTGGTATGCATTAAAGGGCTCATATCATGGAAAATTCACATTTTTCTCACTTTTCTGGAATTGAAAGTTTCATGTAGTACGTAAACAATGTTGAAGTGTCAAAACATAACATTCACTACTCACCCCATACAGTCCAAGTATGGAAACAGAGCTGCCAAAAAACTAACTGTTTTATTTGAAGTTTCCTTGTGGGACTGTTGATTTCAAGTGCTGACTGGGAAGTTGACCATACCTGGCACAATAGAAGGAAGCCTGTTGGAAAAAAAACATTTGTGATTATCATGATTTTTTTAAACTACAAAAAAAAAAGAATGTCTTTTTGTCTGTCTGTCTCTTTGTTGATCTATCTATCTATATGGCTGTGAGTTCAATAAATGTTCAGTTAAATATATAAGTACTGGCCAGTTCCCTCTATGATAACAAAACAACCTAATTTATAACTGTTTTGCCACATAATAACCACAAATTTCATCAATGGGCTACATTTAAAAATCAGACAAATGTAGTGTATGGGCCCTTCAAAGTCAGGAAACTGCAAAGTCACGTCAGACAAGGGTCAGGTTCGTGGAATATAAATAAGGTTTCATAACCTCATGTATTCTATGCATGGCATGTTGGAGGGAAAATGTGAAATATGTTATTACGGCTGGGGGATGAAGAGATCCCAACAGCGATATCCCATCTAAATATTTCATCCTTTGAGGATCTAAGAACAGACCGTCCTGAGCTCCTGTGCCTGGGTCTCCATATTGCAGAAGGTGGACACACACGACTTGAGAACATGTGATCTGCTGACATCAAGCTGCATGTTTGGGAAACCCAGCTCCGTACACCATGTCTGATATCACAAAGAGCTGATCTCTAGACTGTTTACCAGGTGACGCTGTCAAATCACTGGGCACTTTTAAAGCTGTTTAAATGTGTGTAGCTGGGGAAAAAAAATCTATATCAGGATTTCAAGCATCCCATTTATTGACCAGGGCTGTCTCTGAGCTTTCACCAGATGTGGTCTGTCAGAGCAGATAAGCAGGAAATACTTTGCTCTCTCCCAACATTCTGTGAAAGGATTGTGTAGAATCCTCTTAATGACCTTCGTAATGCTCCTTAAAGGAAGGCCCTGTTAGGGCAGCACATCTTGGCATACCAGAGGAAGACCTTAGCACAGAGTGCTTCTGAAGCTACATCAGCCATTAAATGAACAGACACAGTTCATTTTTAAGTTTTGATTAGAAATGAATAGCTTAAAAAGGGAGTCTCATGATACCCACCTGTGGGACTAATAATGGTTTGTCTTATTTCATATTTTATCTATGTGGATTCAGCCATGCCAGCTCTCCCATTGGTTAGATCTTCAGGGGCTAGACGGAAGCCTTATGGAAGAACTGTAGTGGAGGTAGAACTGTTTGATTCCCAGTGAATGAGACCAAATTGTGGCCTAGATATGTGACTAATTATATTTTAGCCAACATATTGACCACATCACACTCAGTCTACATTTATAGCCCACCAGCTACACTTATGGCCAAACATAAACATAGTACATTTTAAAGAAAAGATGTCTTTCACATATAGAGACATACAAATAAACATAGATATAGTAAACATATCAATTAAATGTGTTTGTATATATACGCATTTGTGAACCATCGCAACATGACTTGTTATTTTTGCTGGCTTATAAATGGAGGTCTTATAGAGGGCAGATCATCCCTGGGTGTTATATCATAAAATGGAGTGCTATCTGGCATTCAGAAGACATAACCACTTACCCCTCCTCACCCGCTTCTCTCCGGGCTCTCCCTTTTTTCCTATATGCCTCGGCCCACAGGGCTGCTCTTGATTTATGAATGAACGATTATGCAACCCGCAGAGACTGCGGAGACGCAGAGCGTCCGCTGCAGTGTTTCCTGCACTGGCGCATGCCAGGCCCTGTCTAAGGCAAGGGCAGCTTTTATAGCACCCACTTCTGCTTACAATCTCAATCTGGGTTGGGTTGTGATGTTGCCAGGAGACCGCAGTATGACTGTATGTCCTCCAAAAAACCTAGATGACTAGATCTCTAGTAATAGCAGCCATAAACATGAATATAAATAGATAAATAGCTTCCTGCCATTTCAGAGCCACAGAATAGCTCTGATAGGAAAATGATCACTGGTGGGGTTCGGCTATCTTCATAACAGCTGCTGTAATAGTAATAATAATAATGAATAAGTAACAGGCAACGTGAAAGTGCTTTAAACATGACTGAGACCAGACATGTGCTGACAAATCTCCAGTCTTCTATGATGTGACTCACGGCCCTTGTTTATTTTGTGTATCAGGCCTCTAAGAGACTATGAAAGAATGATAAAAGAATCAGACAGATCTCATAAGTATCCCCAATGACTGTGTTTATGATATAAATTATAATGCTATCTCTTGTTGTGCTGTGCTTTCCCACAATCTGTAAATTATAATGTCCCGCCCGTGTGTTTGTGTCTCTCACTAAAAGCTAAATTACACGCTGGGCCTCGACGTTCGCTCTCGACCTGTCGGTGGGATTAGGGAACAGAGATCTCGTCTAAGGCTGAAGGTCCACTTGCCCCGTGTTATTACGACTGCTTGGAGCGTCGTCTCTCCCTTTTGTTGTGTAAACACCTCTCAACTCATTCCCTATTCATAAATGTCACTGTATGCCACGGCTTGCCGCAAGCATGGCTGATACTGAGCATAAGAACATTATTAGCTCATCACACAGTAGTTTATTAGATTGTCGCACTCAGAAACAAAACCTCACATTTCTGAAATAGTTGTGTTCAAAAAGAAGAACAGAACGTTTTTGACATTTAATGGAAGTTAACGTAGTGGTAGTTTATTGTGAATTACGAAAATATATGTATTTGAAGTCAATGTCCGAAAGATACTGACATTGTCACATACTGCAATGTGGAGGCGGAACCCATGAGAGGGTGGGGCAGCAACTGCCTCAGGCCTCACCCTTGATGGAATCAGAAAGGTGTTACCAGGTAACTGAATAATAGTCATAAAATAATATAAATAGTAATGAAACAATATAAAATATTCTTAACAGAATAATGTTAGGTGTATAACTACAGTTATAGTATTTTCAGAGCAGAGATCCAGTACAGAACAGCACAGAAAAGATTTGTCTGTGAACTGGCAAGACACTGTGAGTCACAAATCAGCAGCCCTGAAAGAAAACGAGATTAAGCTCACTTTAACTTAAGATGTGGGGAGAAAGAGCTGAGAAAATGGTTATTAGGAGAGCTCTGAAGAGACAGACTCTGAAAACAAAAGGAGAGGAAGCAGAACGGCAGGCAGTAAGGAGGGCGATAAAAAAGTACAATGAAATGCCTGTTATCACAAATGACATCTGTCCAGCAGAAATATATAATTTGATCTTTTATATGTTTACATTTTTAACAGAGGCTTTTATCCAAAGCGACTTCCATTCCCTAACTACAGGGGACAGTCTCCCTGGAGCAACTTGGGGTTGGGGAGTCTTGCTCAGGAACCCAGTGGTGGTGTGCTGAAGGTAGGATTCGAACCCATGACCTCTTGGTCCAGAGGCAAGTATTCTACTCACTAGGCCACCACCACTCCCTCAATATATCATTTATATTCATAGCATATGTTCATATGCTGGTGTACCTGCTGAGGTACCCTTGAGCAAGTTACCGTCCACACACTGCTCCCCGGGCGCCTCATTGGCGGCAGCCTACTGCTTCACTTGGTGAATTAGTTAAATGCAGAGAAATCATTTCACTGTGTGTTGTACTTGTATGACTATGCGTGTGACAAATAAAGAATCCCTTATCTTAATAAATTGAATGCATATTTTCCACAACATTGTCATTTTTGTATTACAAAATCACAAATTTTCAGTCTATTGTTACTCGCCTACCATCAAGATGTCCCAACTGTGCGGAGGCCTAAATCACTAATATCAGGTGGTGAATGGCTGTTATCTGCCACATCCGAGAAGTTAGCCTCTACACCACATAATCACGGTGAAAAACAGCGCCCTTAATGAACACGTTCCCAGAAGAAGCACCCTAGTGGAACCGCACGGCTGCACAGACAGCTATTTATGCATTCCCTTTATCACGGTAATGTTTTTAACAGGAGCTGCTCTGGCGTTTAATTCTTACTTACAACGTCGTCGGACCTAAATATGTTCAAAACTATCTCTTAAAGCTCTCAGCGAATTCAGACCAGCAGACATGACAGCAGATAGTGAGAAAACTTCCAAAGACACAGATTAGCGCAGTTCGGGGGATTACTGGGATGAAATTAGGTCATTTCATTTCATGTAGGTATGATCTGTCACAGGCTTGGTCTTGCTCATTTAAACACTCCAGTGAAGATTAATGCAATTTTAGTGCCTGAACTGATGACTCAATGGGTCTAAATCAGATCTGAATGAGCGGTTGCTGCAGTCCATGACGTTTTTCAGTCAGTGCATTGATTTTATTGGGTTATGGCCAGTTGTTCCATCAACACTTTAACCCAAAAATAAATGGTTCTCAGTTTGGATACAATTCAAGAAACCTTCAGTGGGTGCAGAAACATTCCATCATGTGGACGTTATTCTTTACACTTTAAATGGTCCTCATATTCATGCACCTCTTTTACACCAATGCTTCTTCTCAGGCTTTTTCCAGTGACAAAAATCATGCATAGCTGTGTGAAATAACTCTCTGTGGTGGGTGTCTAGTTTAGAATAAGCAGTGTAATTAGCATTTAACTTAATGAACTTTGGGGATAAACTTTGCGGATAAAGTTTGTCACCATATGCTTTTATGCCTTTTTGGGCATATTGTGAATATTGCCTGTATTTAAACAACATTAACTGCACTGTCATAATAAAGAAAGAATAGGTTTAGTTTGATTAGATGTAGTGCATTATAAAACAACTTCTCAGGCCTTAGAAAATCTTAATATTGTGATACATGTCCTATAAACTGATAAAATTATGTAATACTATCTGTCCACTCCTACCTCAAGGGTGTTAGCCAGTAAGGAGTGTAGAGTATTGGCTCATGTCAAAGACTACTACCTCAAAGGAGGTGAATATAAAGTCCCTACCCATATCACGTCATTTAGAAATAAAATCAGGGACCCATGGCTATACCTTACAGGTCCTATTTTATGAACAATTTCTGTAAAGAACCATCCACTGAAACTTTCTTAAAGACATCAAAGTGTTGCAAGTGAAGTGCTGTTAATTATTAGTTTGTCTCTACCATGTTCATTCCTTTTTTAAGCTGTGAAAGCCTTCTTGGGTTTATTTTTGTTCCCCTTGTGCTAAAGGTGTAATGCCAGTAAGACATGCCATAGCTGTGTAGAGGGAGTTGCTATATTTTACTTCCACCAGTGGGATGGTTTCATCACAAGGGGAAAACCATGCTGACAGATGCATGTCATTATAGCACCGGCTGCACAGCCGCATGATGAATGAACAGGCAGAGACTCCACAGCTGTTGACCTAGACTTTTATACGCAACCATGCGCTTAACAATCCAGTATTCATTTTACCGAAGAACCACACCTTTGTATAAGGCTCAGATAAAGAATGACTTCATAAAAATATTGAAAAGGAAAAGGTTTTATACTGATACACTGAAAAGGCATGTGCTTTGGAATGAGACAGACTGAATTGAGAACCGACTGTTTGGACATCTTTACAAATGTGATTAGCTCCAGCAGTGATTAGCATGAATGCGCAACGACGTTGGGCAAAGTCCCAGCAGTGATTAGGAAAAGCTCACAATGGCATATGGGCTGTAGCTGAAATGAGAGTCAGCGGTGTACTGGCTCCAGGTGTAGTGGTCAAAGTGACAGACTGGGTGAGTTGCCAGTGACAGTTGTCGCCCTGATCTCTGAAATCCTCATAATCTTGTTAATGCTAATCAAGATCACATATGCCGAGGCTGCTAAAGAAGATGCTAGGTCTTGCTTTTTCACTTCTCCAGACCAGCTCACCAACTCGCACAGCAAAGTTGCCAACACTGAATTGACATCTGTGCTGTTAAACACTGTAAGACTAATAAGACACACTTTTACTATGTATGCACTGGATCTGGAGCTGAAAGAAATTAGAAAAGTACATTTAGCTGTAGAAATTCCTGACACGTATGCACTGCATAGTGCTTCTGGTCTTTATTATTTGGAGAGAAGTACCATGAGTACATTGGAATGCTTCGCATGCCTCTACCTGTAAGTCTAATCTTAGGCCTTAAGCCATTCTGCAGTTGCCCTAGAGCACATATGAAGATGGTATTTGTGTAGACACCCCTCATTGTTCATGCTCTGCCAGTGCCCTCACTGCCCTGAATGGAAAGTGTTTATAGCGCCGATTTCTTAAAAGGATTACTTGCTGGGGTTGGTGGTCAGAGGACATGTCGTCCAACATAGGGCCACCCAGAGGACACTTTAAGTTTAGCGAGGTTCATGCAGTACAGTTTCTCCTGCTTCTCGTGGAACATTTTTCCTATTGATTCATGTCGTCATCCTTTGACCTTCCACTCCTTTGACCTTGGCCTGGCGCTGTTGGAGATGGAGCAACAGGCTGCTGTAATAAAGTAAGCCATGAGTGGGAGAGTTTTTATGTCTGTTCACTCACCAAAACACTAAAACAAGCCACTTAGCGGCTAGTGATCATTTAGCAGCTACCTCCAAAGTAATTACATTTAGCAATGCTGGCCATGCTGAATTGATCTGGTCAAAGAGCAGGTGGGTTTTTAGTCTTTGTTTCACCTAATTCCCATCAGTCAGCTGCTTTTTCCAATCAGTCACATTTTGGTGCTCCACAAGCGTGAATAAGGAGGTCAAACAGTGGGGAAATTGATCGATTGCACAAATAAAGAAACTTGTTACAAACGTTTGAGCGACTCCTCCATAGTAATGAGGCAAGACCTTATTTATACATGTCTAGCAGCATCTCAACCCAACTCTACATCCCACCCCACCCCCTCCCAAACACGCACATAGATTTCAGTGTTTTGGTTCAGAGTTCAGTGGAAACTCCTGAACTTTCCTGACCTCAGTGGGAGCCATCTTCCAGTCTTCTGAGAAACTGAACATCAAAACATTCAGTCTATTGACAAATAAACAGTAATTGTGCATCAAAACGTGAAAGTGTTTGTTGTTTAGTGAACGAGTACTTATTTACACTTAGAACACCAAGAAAACCTTCTGACCATGTAATTTAAACTGTTCATATACAAAAGCCTAAACATTTGCATACCACTGTATGTGAAACATTAAACCAAGGGTCCTGGAGGGCTGATGTCCCGCACAGATTTCCCTGCTCAAACACTCCTGATTCAACTGATCTATTAATTGCCAGGTGTAGTGGGAGTGTTTGAGTAGGGGAATTACTGAACTCTGCTTGACACTGGTGTGTGTAGCATTACCAATGTGTGTTATTATTGTTCTTCAAGCTGCCGACTGTGTTAAGGGTCATCACTGTCCCAGAATCCATGTCAACACAATTAGCCCGAAATAGATCCTTGTATGATTCTCCAGAGCAAAGACTATTTGAAGCACCATTTCTGCACTGCAATTCTATGAATGGCAAGACAACTTAATGCAGTTTCCTCTGTCATGGACCAGCTTAGTCCATGTGTGACGAACTTCAGTCCTGTAAACCATCTGTATGGCTTTAAGTCACAGCATTAGCTGGTGATGGGGTGGAGGAGTTTTTCTGGCACTGAATCATGTGTGTTAAAGCAGGAAACGATGAAACTGTCCTGTGCAGGTGGACAGGCCTGGAGCTGGAAATCACTGGGACAGAAGAAGGACTGGACTGTTCTTCTATATTAAGGCTTCAGTGTTAGTATTTGTCAGACACAGTGAATGAGGTCATCATCAAAGATTACATCTTGGTTGCACTCTTTTCTATTTAGCGGTGATGACCAGTCTAATCTGTCTCAAAATGTTGAGATACACAAAACAAAGAGAAATACAGACAATTTAAAAACACTCTTACTGGAGAAGGTGGATAACAAGAAACTTGTCTCAATTAAAGTGATTACATCAGACCTTCACTGTGTACTCACTGATAAGGACATGTAAGTTTTGAAAGAGCTCGCAAATTCCTTCAGCCTTAAAACTGACAATGTTATCATAATTCCACTTAAACATTGACTGACCACATACATAGACACACACAACCACACTTACAAGTGCCAGGAGTTGTATATAAACAGTAGAAAGAGAGCTGTACACTAACTCTAAAGACAGAAGAATAAGTGATTGCAATGATCAATAGAACAGAAAATAAACTGAAACTACTGAAATATAGATTTCAAATCAGATTTTGTATACTTTGTTGTTTTTCCCCGGCTTGCTCTTTCCTTAAAGGAACAGTGAGGCACAAACTCCAGCTCATACAATTTTCCACTGATAAATCAGCCGAGATATACTTGTTCTCCAAATTTAGCTTCTTTTCTTAAGTACTTGATCAACAAGGCCAACTTTGCTCACAAACACTAGAAGTCAATAGTCACCCAATTTCTTCCTGCAAGTTCACCCCCAAAACCTCTCAGAGTCCACTTGAACCTAAACCCCATCCTGTATTTTAATAAGGTGTCACAAACTAACTTTGAGCTGTAAAAATGAACAACACATCAACATATGATCCAGTGTCCAGTCCTTTTGAGTTCTGGTGTTGTCTGAAAAACCACAACATTTTGTTCTGACAATAACAACATTTTGTTCTGACAATAACAACATTTTGTTCAATCTTATGTCTCACATAAGTCTTACTGTGTCCTAAAAAACATCAGCGACTTTGCATCACCTTAATGGAGAGCTGAATGTGGTTTAAGCAGGAGAGAAGTTTTAGATAGTTAGATAGCTTTATACTTTATTCATCCCAGAGGGAAATTCACAGGTTTCAGCAGTATACACAAAAGCAAACTTAGATTAAAGGCAGACATAGGATTAAGTAAGATTAACTAAGAGTTAAAGTATTGTTACAGAACCAGTTAGGGTGACTATTGACCTCTAAACTAAAGAAGCAAAGTTTGTACTTAAATTTTCTCAAAACATATTCCTTTGATTCCAGTGAGCGCTCCAAAATGACTGAAATAACAGGTTCCTGCTGTAGACGCAACATCTGATGTGACTCGATCACATAGTGAAACATGAAAGAAAAAATACTAGTGCGTATGAACAAACACCACAAATACTAGTTTACCACATTATTGTACAGTAGTGTACAAGCTGGAAAGAACAAATAAACCACTAGTGACAATGGTGTAGAGGTCAAATGCTTCCTAATAATATCCATATAAAACAGACTTTAGATTTCCTGTTTAAAAAAAAGGGCAAATTACAAGCTAAAAATAACAGAAATGTATACATAAGCCCAAAGATCCAGCTGTGTCCATTAAACAAGTTTTAAAGATAAAGATGAATTTACTTCCACAGGGGAAAGGGGCATTATTGTACCTTTTCATACCTTTTTGAAGAAGAAAATACGATAAAGAAGTCTGACGTTAAGACAGGGTGTGTCTAATAAAGGCACTGAAGAGGCACCCTTACGGGTCTCATCACAGTAACAGCACTTGTACTCTCTACCTTTTCTGAGACTGTACAGCACTATGTCAGCATGCCTTTGCCAAAGGCACTAACGAACAAAAAACTAGACTTCCCAGAGTTCCTCATACCCTTTCTTCTACAAATGATTATATGTGATAAAGTATGTAGTACATTTTGCTCTACAAGTCTAAAGAAGCTCAGCATGGTCAAACTGAACCTTTTTCCATTAGTGTACAGTTTTGGTCCATTTACTTTGAGTGCTTTTAAAGGTAATCTGCCCCAGTGATACATTTTCTAATAACATACGAAGAACATGCTTCTGGTTGTTCTCTTGGCTTCTGATACAGAGTCCACTCAGATGCAATACTGAGCTGACGTGGGTGTCTTTAACCATCATTCATCTCGATACTGAATATTTACTTCACTTTTATCAATTCAGGTGAGGAGCTAATCTCCTTAAAAGGTACACGGAAATGCTTGTTTTTTTGGTTACATTTAACTAGGTAATGGTGTACGCTAAATTAATTTATAAACTAATATAGGAACTTTAATTTGAGAATGTACCTTGAATTTACCTCACTCTTCATTTTATTCACTCAAAGTTTGCTCTTTCTAAATGAAAACTACATGCTAATTGTGATACTGGAACCTCAACAACAAGCTAAAATTAGTAATATGTCCTCCGAGTACACTGTGCGGTAGACATGATTTACTGTCATTTTCATTTTATTTGTTCTGGAACACAGCTGCCCAAAGTGGGGTCCATGGGCCAAAATTAGTCCGTGAGAATATTTGGCCAGAAAGTTGTTTTAACCCAACAAGAGAACAAGCGTAGCTTACTGGGCTTTGATTATATTTACTGAAATGGTATATTTAAACATCTGTGTAGTCCAGGACTATATATATAGATACATCCACACACACACACACACACACACACACACATATATATATATTAGGGCATTAACACAGAGGCACTAGTCGACTCTGCCTGAAGGAAGTCGACTAGTCGAGAGTTTTTTCCTCTCTCTGTGCCCGCTTGTGTACACAATGCAGTCTCTGCTTCTGATTGGCTGACACTGACACGCGTTCCGTGACTTTTTATTAACCAATTATTGTTGTCCCTTCATAAAAGGGGCGGTACCGTTGCCGCTTAGAGGCAAGGTAAACACAGACAACAACAACGAGAGACACGGCAGCAGAGACGCACACACACATCACATGTGTGAAGATACTTTATATATTATATATATATATATATATATAAATAAATAAATATATATATAAAACATGTATATAGTGATGTGTGAACACCAACACCTCTCATTTCATTACTTGCTTCCAGTATCTTGAGGAACTCAAGGCTTCCTGAAGAACTCTGAAAGGCTCTCATTTTCAGTCCTGGTCCTGAACCTGACCAGTTTCAGAGGAATGTGTTTTGTCTGCTAATCCACACACTGACCTGCCTATGAATCACTCAAGCAGAACAAAGCAGATCTAACTGAAGGCCAGAACCAGTGAGGAAACAGGTGCAGATGATTCCAGATGATCAGGCGTTGATCAGTATACTGGTGCTGCTGAATGCTGAGTAGTTGGGATTCCTTTATCTAGACACCGCTGCAGCCTGTACACAGTGAAACATATGTCCTCATCCTTTCATCCTTTCTTTAATGTAATCTACTCAATATGCCAAGACGAAAACTGCTAGCTCAAGGCGTTATTATCCGTGTGTGTATATGTATATATATGTATATATACAAGTATGTATATATATATATATATATATATATATATATATACACACACACTTATACAGGTTATATATATATATATATATATATATATATACACATACGTGTGTGTGTAGGTGAG
>JBBPCY010099113.1:0-20887 GCA_037974405.1 Brachyalestes nurse | reverse complement strand
AGAACATGGAGGTGAAGTAGGTACTTAGGGCAAGAAAATCAAGCTGCCCAGGGTTCGGCGAGGTGCTGAGTTTGTTTTGCGGCGCGCACCAGGGATGAAACCACCTGCTTGTTTCACCAAAAATATTGACCAGGAGCCACCACTGCTATGAGTAATACTGGGCTTCCATAAGGAAAGAGGTCTGGAAATGGTTAAGCGATCACTTCACAAAACCACAATTTACTGTATTAGTGTTATTTGTATTTATTGTAGAATTAGTGTTTAACACCACAGTGCAGCAGTAAACAGCTTTAAGTGTAATTTTCCCAGGTGCCCAAGACTTTTGCACAGCACTGTATTTCATGCTGTTCTTGCTTCTGCATGCCTTTAGTTACATTTACAGTCTGATCCAGCCACAGAATCACACAGGGTAGAGAACAACAGGTCCCGAAGCCTAAAATAGACTTGAAGTCTCTTTGTGTTGCCATTATCAGTTACGGGGTTTTGAAAGGCTGAGCCAAAACAAGAAGTGATGACACCAGCTGCAATTAAATGGTCATGAATCCAGGCATAAAGAATGTCCTGTTCAGTTCCTCACCGCAAGTCCCAGCTGATCACTTTCTGCCTCTCGGGAATGTGCGTTCTGTAACGCTTTGATCCCAAGTGAGCGATGCCCGCTGCTAAGGCCAAGGGTCAGAGGACGTATGTGTGGACCAGTGCAGGGCAGGAGACATGCTGGCCATGTCTACCTGATGTCTGAACAGGAAGAGCAAATGGGATGTAGATGAAAAGAGAGCAGACACATGGATTATGCAAGAATAAGACAAAGATAAGTAAAATGTAGGTTAGTTTGCTCTCAATATCATTTACCACCTAGAAGCTGCACTATGTCATAGGATTGTCAGAAATGTGCACAAAGACTGAATAGTTATCTAAATAATGTAAATCTGTAGATTCCTGTAGATTCAATGCATTTCATTTACACATTGTGATTTGCAGGGTTGCTCTCCTTTTGCAGTATGCGGGTGTAAACAAGAAACTCAAGGTTAAAAAATGTCACTACATATAAAAAAGAAAAAAAACAAGGCAAATACATGTTAATGTTCGTAAATCCATTAGGCTATTTTCTGCCATCTCCATTAATATTGGCATCTTTATAAAGGTCAATATAAAAAGGTCTTGTAGAATAGTCCTTGAGGTTTTTAGACATACATTAAAAAATGACAAAAACCTGACCTCATTCAAAGTGTTTCTTTTTTCTACATCACAACTATCAGAATTCTTGCGATTCATGTAGCTGGTGGCCTAGTGGTTAGGGCGTTCGCCCTGCAATCGGAAGGTCGTGGGTTCAAGTCCCAGGACTGCCACTGAGGAACCCTTGAGCAAGGTACTGTCCCCACACACTGCTCTACAGGCACCCCTCATTGGAGGCAGCATGATTACATTTTTTCCATCTGGGTGTTTTTATAAACTCTTGAGCAGTCAGGACATTATAGGACATTCTGTTTCTCTAGGGTATAAATATGAGGTGACACAAAGGTCAAATTCTCTTAGTAATTCACCTGGAGACGATCATAGAAGATACAAATAAAATGATACAAAAGTTTGCTGATGTTCCAAAAATAGCCACCTGCCTGGAAATGCTTATGTTCAGTATGTTACAACCCAAACAGTGTACATGGTAAACCAGCTCAGGTATATTTATATCTTTTTGAAAGACTCATTAGCAATATGTTTTACTACATTGGATAGGAAGCCATAACTTCAGGGATGAGTGCCTAAAATGAAAAACAAAATCATTCAAAATCAAACTAACCAAACCTGAAATAAAAAGAAACAAAAATACAAAGAGCTATTGTACCTCCCTATGCAAAACCAAGAAAAAATACTACAGAAAAGGCACTTGTCTGCTACTTTTCTCAAACCTTTCAGGACTTAATAAGCTAACAGAGCGAACTGAAGAGTGCAGGGTTGGCCTGGAGGGTGCAGTTTAAGGTTGCATGAGAATGGAGAGAGTGCTGAACACCTCTTAAATGGTGCTCAGTGGTTAATTTTATATTTGAGGGTTATAACAACTGTTAAAAACTTTCGGTTCGGTGATGTTTTGCTCTGAAATCATTTGCTGAATGAGGTGTGTGTAATAAGAAGGAAAACTAAACAGTGTAGAGCTGTGCCCTGGAAGGAAACCAGTTTTACATTCTGATCTAGAAACTTGTAGCTGCACCCATGAAGTAAATATCCTCTAAAGATTGTTCAGCTCTTTTAATATAAATACACCAAAATTTGTTAGCAAAACTGCATAATGTTCATGGGACAAAATATTTTCATTAATTTCCTGTAGGCTCATACCAGCATACTCCAAATGCCTACTGTGTTTCTGGACCACAACTTGAAACATAGTACTTACTTAACAACATTTAAAGACCTAAAGCCAAAGAAAACCTAAGAGGCTTACTCTTTGCATTACTATATTTTACATCCGGATTGCATCTGGATATACATGACGTCAGGATAACGCCAGGCTTGTATGTTCTTTGTCTTTCTTCATCGTTTCCTCACTTTTTTTTTCTTTTATCCTCTCATTTATTAGTCAGCACTTGGCAGACACGTCTCTGCTTATGTAACTGTATACAGATATACACTGATCAGTCACAACACTGAAGCCACTGACAGCTGAAGTGAATAACATTATTTCATTACAGTGGCACCTGTTAAGGGGCTGGCTATTTTAGGCACTAAATGAACAGTCAGTTCTTGAAGTTGAAGTGTTGGAAGCAGGAAAAGTGGGTGAGCGTAAAGATCAAAAGTGGGTGAGCGTGTTTCTGACAAGGGTCAAACTGTGATGGATAGACTGGGTCAGGGTGTCTTGTGGGGTGTTCCTGGTATGCAATGATGAGTACCTACTAAAAGTGGTCCAAGGAGTAACAACCAGTGAACTAGCTACAGGGTCATGGCACGATTCACCATAGGAGTGAAAACTAGCTGGTCTGATCAGATTTTGATAAGATTAGAACAAAGCTTGCTGCATAAATTGGGTAATCCAGGTCCAAACGTCCCCCCAGGATTTTGTTCCAACTGCCATGGTTCTCTAGTTCCTTCAAACCAGCAGTAGCAGGATACTGTCCTGGGGAGGATTTTTACTCTTTGGACACACTGCAAACATTGTTCAAGAATGGTCTGAGGATTATGACGAGTTTGAGTCGTTGACATGCCCTCCACATTCCCCAAATCTCAATCTATTTGAGCATCAGTGGGGTGTGCTAGTCGAATTTCAGGAGGCCCCAACTTACAGGACGAGCACTGCTGTTATTGTCTTGGTGCAGATATCACAGCACACCTTCAGAGCTCTTGTGGAGTCCATGCCTCGACAGTTCAGAGCTGTTCTGATGGCATGAGGGACCATAGATAATAATACCCAGGTGGTTGTAATGTTATTTCTGATGAGGGTAGAAAATGCATTCCCTTTACCCGTGAATGTGTTGAATGTGGTCAAGATCCATTTCTAACCACTTCCAAATGTGGTTTGAGTGATCTGATCACACTTCAATTCCAGTGTGTCCTGACTGCATTAATCTAATCACTGAAATGCAAAATGATGCAAACAGCCTCTGTTTTATTCATGATCTAAATGTACTGACCCTACTATTACCTACATGTCCAAAAAATACTAAATACCAGGCTGGACTGGAATTTTCCAAGACCTCAGTCAGTTTCCACTTTGTATTGCTTGTCATGCTATGATTTTATTGTTTAATATGAAATAACTAACTCCCAGTAAGAATGGATTTCTTTCTTATAGTGTAGAACAGGGATGGCAAATTCCACTCCCAGAGGGCCGCCGTGCTGCACATTTTGGGGATTTTCCTACTCAAACACACCTGATTCATCTCAGCAGGTAATTGCCAGGTTTAGTAGGTGAGTTAGAGCAGGAGATTCACCAAGGTGTGCTGGACTGCAGGCCTCCAGTACCCCAATTCACCACTAAAGGAGCGCTCCTAAAGTTTGAGATGGATGGATAAAAGCAAGAAAAAAAAATCTGAATGTGACCGTGATTCACCGTCCATTTTTCTTTGTCAGACGTGGGATGCTAATGGATATGCTTGTGTTTACATCAAGTGTTTCAGATTCTGCTTTTGAGTTTTCACCGGTGGTTTCATATACTTGCTTACGTCATGTTCACGCACTGGGAGTCTATTGATCCGCATTTGCTATCTGAAGTTCATCTCTTTCTGTGTAGGAATGTGTTGCCTACGTGACTTCTCTGTAGTTTGCATCACGAGGTGCAAACAAAACTAATGCAGGCTTACAAAAGCCACTGCATTAGGCTCTGTGTTTGCCCTTGAAACAGAACACTTGTTTCCATGCTATCAAGGATTCACCAGTCCACACAACACTGAAGGCCAGGGGTAATGATAGAGGGTCATTTGTTGGAGCATAGATTGCGATTTGTGAAGAAATCTCACTCTCCGACAGCCATGTACAGTTATGATCACTCTTAAGCCATTTTGGTGGGTCCAGATTAAGCCAAATCTCAGACCAAACTGTCACTGATGAGTCAGTGTTGAATAGACAAGGATGATTCACCAGAGAAGCACAGTGCCAGTCTAGGTTTAAGATGAATTTGGGTCTGGCCTTATTATGCAAGCATGTACACTAAAACTGGATCGATACAGAGAAGATTAGCATGGGCCCTGTGAAAGGATGACACAAAAGATGAGTATAATTGTTTTATTGGAATCAGATTTAGCACTGTAGTGTCTGTAAAGCTCTGCAGTATTAGAGTCGACCTGAAGTTAACTATTAACAGTAATGGCTAATGTTATATCAGCTGTTTGAGGTGCTGGTATGCTCGTCTGCCGGTGTGACAGATCTGCAGGTATTACAGCACTGGGGACCTGCTTACTTATGTAGCTGTTTTTGGCAGCTGCCCTCAACTTAGGAGTCTGGGCAATTAAACTACTAGCAACGCCCAAAAAATGAAACCACTCTTGTTGGCATTACTTAACTAAGGTATGTAACTGAAAACTGAATCAGTCTGGGATTTCTTGATACTTGTTGGGTCAAAGCATCCTTGTTGGGTAAGAATCAACATCTGTCCTTTTGGCTTCTAAAATCACCTTTTGAATTATGTAGTTTGTTATATTCGTCACTTCTGGTCTACCTTTCCACGTATGTAGATTTTTCTAGGCAACCACCGGTCATTGTTGGTTGTAAGAAACTAAATCATGTGCCACAAAGCTAAATTAGACTGAAAACTTTTGACTTGTGTTGCTTCTTCTGCTTCATTTCATTACACGAGTCTATCTTTATATTTTTGTACTATTTGTATTGTATAGTGTACTTTTTATATTGTACTGTTGTATAGTTTTTATTCTATTTTTTTGCTGCTCTTTATTTCTGTCCACTTTCTGCTGTAGCAATGCAAATTTCTCACTTGTAGGACTAATAACGGTATATCTTATCTTAGTTGAACATGACTGTATAAATCTGAGAACATAATACAAAGTAAAATATTTCTCATAGTCCAGAACAGGGATTGGCGACTCCAGCTGGGGAGACTCTGGAGTCCAGCACAGTTTGAGGATTTTCCTACTCAAACACACCCGATTCACCCCAGCAGGAGAATCACCAACAGTGAAGAGGCAGATGGAAACATACTCCCCGTTTGCAGGTATGTTTTGATTTAAAATTCCCTGAAAGAAGATTAGGTTGCAGACAGTACCTTTCTATTATTCCTCTTTTAACGTTTTGACGTGTCTAAGAGGGTTTGACTGCAGCACACTGCATACCTTCTAAACGTTATGAACGCCTGAGGCGTGTTGGGTGGGTCATGGATCATGGGTTTATGGCATATTTGTGGTATAGATGCATGAGTCAATGCAGACCAGCAGGTCCAGAGATAAAGAATGAACAGTCTACTTGAAGAACCTTATACTAAGTCAGAGTATGGCATAATCTTTCAGGCTAATGCAGTGCCTTACATGTTTATACAGCAGCGTGACAAATTAAAGAAACCAAACAGAATTCATGAGAAATGAGTGAAGCGTCCAGACTGGCGTACTGCATGATGCAATTCAGTCCTGTATGATGCAATCCTACCATGCTTCATGACATGAAATGCTGAGCTGGCCCAGTCGATCTCCATTTTAGATCGAGATGGCAGAAGATCTAAGTGATATTGAAAGAGGTTCATTATTGGTGCATGGATGACAAGAGTTTACAACACAAAGACTCAACTGAATGGTTAATCATGGAGCATTTACTTATTTATTTTTTTATTTATTAATCTTTTTTTGATAATAATATTTTTTGAGAATAACATCTGTGTTTAGATCCGTAGGAAAAGTGACAGTAAACATGTCTGGAGGTTTAAAATGAGTGTGATGATGGTATGATGATGAAAATGATGCCTGTGGGAGATTTTAGGCCAAAATGCTCCAACAACATCATCAAAACACCAACTGAGGGGATATGTTTTGGGAGAATGGTGTTCCATCTATGCCTTACGATGGCCTGCCGTCCTTTCCAGGGTTTTTCTCCACCTTTCACCCTCTGGGAAAGCTTCCAGCATCCCCTGCAACCCTGGAGGCACAGGGTGACCCAGCACTCCACTAGGACATTTCATATTGTTTTTTCCCCTTCAATTCATCACCTGTGTGTGTTGGTCCATAGAAAAGTAATTTCTTTGCCAATATATAGGACCATATATTTTACAATATTTCACAGTAAATGACTTTCTGTTTGTTTTTAACCAACACTGCTTGTACTTTATCATAAACCAAGAACTGAATGGTCCTCGTGTGTCTTTTCTACTCCTCCACTGGGTAAGTTAGAAGTCTCATTACATCTTGTGGTTACTTTCTTTTTACCAAAGCCCCCTGATGCCCAGAGCTGTCTTGTGGAAGCCAAACAAAAGGAGCAGGATCTCCTTCTGCTCCTACCTGTCTGTTATGGGAGTGTATCTTTGTAACACGTGCTAAAAATAACACTTCTACACCCACCTGCTGCACATATATAGGGGTAATAAAGGCCTATTACCCTGTTTAGGCTCTGGCACGGACTGTGAGGACACTATGACTAAATGTTTGAGGAGCTAAATGCGTGCGGGTAGCCCATGGTCTTTTAGAAATGACAGGGGTCATGAGACTCCTATTGTGTTTTTTTCTTGTAAATGCAATATAATGAAAGGTTGGTCTTCATCTAGAGCTGGCGTGTGAGGATAACATGGTGTCCCGTTTCAGGAACTTGGTGTTGAGATTTAGATGACAGCACAATGGTGCGGCTTTCTTAACTGATGCAACCACGGCTTGACATTGCTACTGAACGGCCTGAGGAAAGTCAGCTGATTGGAGAGACAGTGTCAAATGACTCAAGGTCTCCGTTGACACTTGCGCTGTCAGGCACATGGTGTTTGAGCAGTTCTGTGCTCACTCTGGCCTCCACTGTAGGTTTTTGCAGTCTGATTCAGACACAATCAGGCTATTTTAATTCGGTTTAAAAATTAAAGCAATTTTTTTTGTCACGTAAATTTTGATACCAGAAAAACTTCCTTAAGGACATCTGGGCCGCTGCACAAGAAATCCACACGGCTAAACTAACACCCACAGCGTGAACTGGAGACCTGCCTAACTACACAGTGCTCCCAGACCAGAGCAGATGTTAATTTAACCCTGGTGATTTCACCATGTGAGAATACATGGCTCTCAGGATGAGTATCCAGTGGTCTTTCCTTCATTATATTTCCAAACCAAAAGGGTCCACAAATGTGGATTCATGTGATATTAATAAAAAAAAATCTACAAAAATGTTTTGTCAATGATGGAGGTGAAACTAAACTAGAATTTTTGTGAAAGAGGGGCACTAGCCTTGTCAAAAAGGGCACTATGGCCAAAGAGCCAGCTGAAGCACTGTAGCCACCCCGCCCCCATCACCCCCCATGCTATCTTACATTCGACGGTAGACTCAGTAAACCTAGATGGCTGTTAACACCCTTATACTGGAGCTTTTCACATTAAACCACTTTGACTGATTTTGCTTATGCAGCAGTTTCGATAAATGAGTGGAATTTCCCTCTCAGACTATGAAACAAGAATGTGTCCAAACTTTTGACTGATAATAATAATAATAATATATGTGTGTGTGAGTGTGTGTGAAAGTGTGTGTATATATATACACACACAGATACATATGTAGAGTGGGACCTTTGGCAGTGCTGTAAATGTAATCTAATGGAAGACTTTATCTGTATCCAGTGAGAGAGAGGAAACAGTAAGTCACCTCATCATCACAGTCAGTCAGGCTACAGACCACCCCCCTCCCTCTGCCCGGCTTTTTCTGGAGTGGCAGTGGAAAGTCGCGTGACTCTGCTGGTAGTCACTTATTAATACTTTCTACAGACACCCATATGTGTTTGAGCGGCCTGCTCTCCTGCACACTGGGCCGCACTGCTAACATTTTGTCCGGTTTAATGACTAACCAGTATTTGACATCCAGACATCCGCTTTTCAGGCATTTCTGATTTTATTTATTGTGTGAATACAGCCTACTGTCATTTCAAGCACTCATCTTAGTCATTTAAATGCTCTAGTATTTGTTCATTATGTCAGTATTCTGTACCTTATTTATTATTCGAGGCTTCTGCTTTTATTTCTCACAACCCCACTACAACTGTAATGGATTCCTGATAACTTTCAGGGTTAGAGGCTTGTTTATTGTTTTAAACAAAATACAAACAAAACACATAGCAACAAAACAAGGAAAACACAGCCATTGTTAATGATGGACTTGCTAAAAAGCAAGATATAAAAACATTAGCCAAAGATAGTCTCCTCTATGATTTCGCAAGTCACTTTTCTTTGAAATGCTGAGGGAAGATAAATTGGCAAACAAACTTAAAAGAGAAATTCTTATGAATTTATTGTGATTATGTTTTGACTGTTGAAGGACATTCAGGCGAAGATGAGGAGCTCCTCCTCAGTTGCTCATTTAACCCTGTGGAGCTGAAAGACTGAGACAAACAGAGATACCACTTATTACTAACCAGTTTAGCTGATTAGTGAATTCTAACTATTAGAGCTTTTTATGACTATAATTGCCTTTTTTGGCTATTTTAGACTAAATACAGACATTTCAAGCTTGTCAGAGACATGTCATGTTTCATCTGAAGCTTGTAACAGACATATTAACATGTGTAGTGTTTACAGAATTACTTTTTCAGTAAAGAGTCCAGCATAGAGCTGCTGCTGTTAACCAATAAACAGAAATCTGTTGGTTAGGTTTCTATTTGTATTCACAGTGACATTTCTAGGAAGGCCCAGAAGGCCTAGAGTGATGGTTTTTCCACCTACTGAAAATCTAACCATGATTGGTTGATTCCAGCATCACCATTGAAACATGTATACATTCCAATGGTGAATCTGACACATTAGACCTTTAGCTCAGGGTTTGAAGGTCTAACCAATGGCAGAGGTTAATCAGTTATACTCATTCTGTAATAATGAGACCAAAATTCTGACTGGATCATTTTCTGTTGGGCATTTCAAGAATTTAACTTTTATTTCCTGCCAAATAAGAGTAGTACTCCAAGATTAAACATGATACAAACATACACTGAATGTATTTTTTTGTTAAAAAACATAATTATCAACAAAGGGTTTTGAGTCATTAATCCTGAATGACATTTATATTCACCTACTGAAATGATTTCACCCATTTACGAAATTCAGCTTGGATCACTAAATTATCAAGGGGCTCAGTAAATCAGCCAACTGGGAAAATACACGGCTAAACAAAGATTTACATCTAGAACTTATTTGTGTCTCATTGCTGTTTTGTACGTTAGCCAATAATCCAGACAGACTCATGCATCTCCTTAACAGACAGAACATTACTGCTGTGAACATCTCTTTTGGATGTATGTTGCAAAACAGAATATTGAATCTATTTGTTATGACTTCAAAAATGAACATTTTTGTTTAAAAATGAACTGTCATAAATGAACAAATGAACTAAAAATTCTGGTTAATTAAGAAATATAAACAACTATACATACAAATTAGTTAGTTTTACTAAATAAATGATGGTTGTTAGGGATTGTAAGAAGAAACACTGAGAATTCAAAGCCTGTAAAATGGCCCCCTGCACTCTACAGATTCTTTCACACTACTGAAGTTGTTAAAACACTTCAAGACTTTGCAATCCTTCTTTGCTGAAAGCTCACGTGGTGTGTTGTGGAAAGCCAAGTCTCATTTTCCATGACAGGCTCCGTCCCTCAACTGCCTTTCAAACACAGCCGGCAAGGGATTAACCACATTAGCCAGCCATCATTAAACTATTACTTATAAAGCGAAAAAGTCTACATATAACATTAACGTGCTTATTAAAATATTTGCGTTTATGCTCTTCAAGGCAGTTTATGCTCTAAGCAGTTTTAATTGGATGTGGAACATATTGGAACACGTCCACATCGTCTTGTAAGCGTCTGTGCAAGTCACTCATTCTCAAAATCCACTCAAAGCCAAACAAACTCATTTCAATGAGAGGGAGACTTTATATGATATCTTACTACACGCAGTGCTTTATTTCACAGAGAAAGAAGAACATTGTGATGTAAAACACACTGTAACTAAACGGAGGTCTCTCCCGCCAACCAGGCCCCCGCCGAGAAAAATCGCAGGATAAATAAAGTCTTTGGTAATACAAATACATAAATACAGGAATTAAATAGTATAACTAATAATATTCACAAAGTGTACAGGTACATGGTAGTGACTCCTATCACCACGTCATCACTGACATCCTTTATAATACATTCACACAGTTTCATGGATCATAATTTAGTTACATCATCTGAGTTTCAAGTTAAGACAAAGAGATTCTTGCTCTAAAGTGCTTCGTGTTGTGGTTAACACACCAACTGACCTTTAATAATATGGTGAAATGTTACTCTGGAGTGTGCTCGTGGCCCACGTGGCTGAACAAACTATCTATGTAACGGAACACACACTCTAGGGCACCGTTTCCCAAACCTGGTCATGGAGACACACTGCCATATACATTTTAGTGCTTTCCCTTCTTCACCAAACCCACTGCAACACAGTAAGGGCTCGTTAACCAGCTGAGTAGTTGCATCAGGTGTGTTGAGAGAGGTGAAAACCTCCAGGAGCAGGATTGGAAACACAGCTCTAGTGAACATCGATCAAAAGTCCCTCAAAAGTCACGTGGCCAAAGCCACAGACGCCGAAAGCGGTGAACAACAGCAGTGCATAACTGAGGCAATGTGTTTCTCCTACCGATCAAGGATGGAAGGGCAAAGGTCCCAAAAATAAGCCGCTGCGAGAGGTGGGCCCAGTTTTGACACAAACACAGACATACACAGGGAATTATCAGGGTCAGGCAGTGACGCAGTGATTACGCGGAAACCCCCATTTCACCACTTTTGCAGCAAGATGTCCAAAATAAATAAATAGATATATAAACACAACAACAGGAAGGGAAAAAAAGAACAGAAAACAAATAGCAAGGTTCGTGGTCGGAGTGTGCGGGACGGATTAGAGCCCGGTCCTTGTGCACACATTTGCAATAAGCTCTTTAAAAAGTACAGAGATTCACCAGGTGCTCAGCATTTTAAAAGCATTTTAATGATCAGTCACGAGACATGGAAATTACTGATTACAGCAGAGGAAATGGCGATTGTTTTTTTCTTTTGTTTTTCTTTTTCAAATCAGCTCTAAAGCGCACAGGCAGGATTACAGCTCCAGCAAGCTTTGAGCCTCATCATGGAACTAAGAAGTAACTGACCAAAGCAAATGGTGCCCTTTCCAAGATACAGGACCATTTTAGGCAGCTGTGATTGGTGATAAAAAAGAAGGAAGCAAAAAACGAAATTACAGTATGATGCAAATCAAGCAAATAAAAGAAGTGTCAAGTATTGTCAGGTTTTGGTAGATTCCTTGCTTTTTGGAATGATTCGGAAAGATGTTTTTTTCACAGAAATAACAAGAATAAGTCCATCAAAAATGGTCTGATTGGACTGAAATGGACAAACAAAGTAATCGTCAATGGGAGCGTTCAATCTTGGTAGAAACACTCACTCAGGACCAGGGAGGCACTTGGCTTTTGGGATTATTCTGGCCGTTTCATCAAGGATTACACATTCTCAACACTTCACGTGGCTTAAGACATTCAGCTATGTGTTTATTTAAACAAAGGCGAGCCATGGCATCAGCCTCTGGCTATTTTCAGGACTGTTGTTTTACGCCCTAAAGGCACTGGCGGGATATTTTCAGGGCGAGCACCCGCCCACGAATTCAGACACAATCATTACGAGAATAAGGGAATCCTTAAAATACACACTGAGCATTTCCCAGCGTTTCTGGGGCATGCATGGCATGGCATGGCATGGAACTAAAAAAATTTGGCACACTCTTTTCTGAAATGCTGGTAGAACTATAATTTTATAATCTTTAATTAGCACAACAACAGGTCCTGAGAATTTGCTGAGCCTGCTCTCGTTTTAAAATATCTGCATATAAAGGCATGTCAGTAAAGACCAAACTGTTCTCCTTTTTAAGAGTACATTGTTACGTTGTTTGTAAATGATTACTTAATGCCAGAAAGTGTGTGATTTGGATCTTTTATGACTCAAATCAGCAGAGGATAATGTGCTGCATGTGTGTGTTTTTAATCAGGAAAGGTTTTGGAAAGGCTTTCCTTTCGTTAGTGAAGATAACCCCAACAGGATTCCAGTGTTATAACACTGCTGTTATAAGACACACATTAAATAGCCCTTACTGTTTTATGAATAATGTGTGGACTAATTCAGTGATCATCCAAGTTCAGTGTTATTGTGTGCTATTCTCATGGCCTTGGCCAATCATTTATGATTTATATAAAGGAAAAAGATGGTGGCCCTTCAGATCTCTCTCATCTACTCAGCATGGTCATTATTCTCCCATGCTGTCACCTTGCTCTTAGGATGCAGAGGGAAGAGGTAAGAGGGTTCAGTCTCTTCTGGAATGCATTGGCATTGATTTGACAGAAATCCCATCGCACTCCTGGATCAAATCCACATGAGAGGCTTACACGGTTTGATCACTGGCGTAGAAGTTAACAGCCTTATCTCAGGCTGCCTCCCGTTTGCGGACGATCGGTAGGTAATTTAGCATCGCAGACCAAAGATCACAGTCCAACACACCACTTTTGAGCAGAAGACCAAGGAAAGAAAGTGAGACCTCTTTCTCATATCAGAGGGATTACAATGCCAAAATGTTTTTAAGGACCACGGACCAAAAAAAAACCATAAATAACAAACAAAGGCCAAAGTAAAAGTCCTCGTGTTTTGAATTCTTACCAAGTCAGTAACATAAGATCCTTCCTGACCAGAAAAAGGCTCCATATATATATATATATATACATATATGCTCCAAGAACGCTCAAGGCACAAAGTGGGAGAAATGCGCAGTTTCTAACTTAATGACTATCAGCCAAAAAAAAAGAAAAAAAATTGCAGATGTGTAAATAATGCTGTTTTTGTTGGGGTTTGAGGTTGAGGCCAAGGTCAGTCCAGAGCTCATCCGTAACTGTGACCACTGCGAAGGTTTTTAGGAGAGGAGTCCTCTCGTCCAGCCTGGCCCACCAGTTGGTAGAGGCGGTGACCAAGGTTCTGCACTTGGCAGGTCCCCAGGACACACCCTACACGCATCAGCTGGCCATGATGAGGCTGATGACTCCGTATGAAGGCATGGCGCCGACTTCTTGAGCCTCTCAGGTTTGGCTCCTCCCCTTGCTCGGTAGATGCTCCTCCAGCAGGACTAGGGGTGTGCAGAACACGGAAAACACTCAGTGGATCCTCAAACGGTGCTGGTGGGTTTCTGGACAACAGGGCTCTCCACAGAGCAGTTCTATCCAAAGGTACAGCTGAGCTGGCGCTGGGATCAACAGAGCCTGGGTATGACTGTGTGGAGACAGGGCTTCCATCTCTCAGCTGATGCAGCCTTGTCATGAAGTCAAGCCTGTAGAGAACAGGAAAAAAAAAACAATTTACCACTGAGGTCAGACTCACATTCTCTGGCAACAATTGAAGTGAAAGAGAAACATTTGTTACACATGAACACATCACAGCGTCACCCAAGTGAAGCAGTGGGTATGCGGAGAGCAGTCTGTGGGGACAGTGCTTTGCTCAAGGGTACCACTCTGGTGCCATTGGCAGTTCTGGGATTTGAACCCATAACCTTCCGATTACCGGAGCAACTCCCTAAGTGCGAGGCCACCAGCTGCCCAACTAGTGATGCTGTTTAGAAAAAAGAATGCCTCATTATATTTTCAAATACGAACAATGGGTAATCAAGTCAGTTTCGAGTGATATTTAGAAATGGAATGGTCCAACTCACTAATTACATGTTATCTGCAAATATTTATTCAGTGGATAAGTAATTATCCATCATTTTGATGGCTACAAAATGTACTCTTTGTTAAAAACAAACAGCCCTAAAAACAAACAGCCCATCTCCTGGGTACAAACTAAAACTAGTTGATGTGTGCTTGCGGCCAGTGCTTAGCAAGGGTATGGCTCTTTAGGACGGAGAGCAAACAGCAAACACTTCAGATTTATACTGCCCTTCATGCAGTAGCCATCTGTTCTCTGTTTAATGGGAACACTGGATCTTCAAACTTGGCCCCCGCAATTTACCCACAGCCATTATGGCGTGTTTGCACTGGCTGTTACTCCAGGTCCCTGCCACATGGCACACTCATGCTAAGACATTTTTAACCCCCCTTCCCAGGTTTCAGGATGAAGTAGCAGTCCTGCTTTCTCTCAACAAGACTCCACAACTGGTTCTGAAATCTCTGTCTATAACCTATGCATTTGTCATGCACCTTTTGATGACAAAATGAGGTAGATGACAAAAAAGTCTTAGCAAGGTAAAAAGAAGAAAGCATGCATTTCCATATGACAAACTTGGGGGTGACTGGGGAATTTATCACAGCAAGTCAGTTTCCATAGGAAATGGGATGATGCTAGTTGAGTCAGTTTTGTCTGAAGAGCTGATCTTAGTGAGCAAAGTTCACGCACTACATAAGCTTGTTAATTCCTAAAGCTAAATCACTAAATCAGCATTATTCACAAGACGGAGGTATCCTTCACCAGCCAAGAATCGCATCTCACAGGCTTTATATGATCACAAAGCCCACAAAGCCTCCTTGAGCTTGATCCAGAAGATCTCTTGCCTTCTAAAAGCTTAAGAAAAGCTAATCTTCCCCTCTACTTCATCCGTCTTTGCCCTTTCGCCTTTCCTGGAGCACCATCAACGCTAATCGACATTTGTTAAAGCCCTAAAAGTCTTCCCTTTAGATTGTAACTACGGCATGCAGAAAGGTGTTAAGATAAAAGTGTTATTTTTCCTCAGAATGTGCTTTAATCAGCCTTGAGCATCAACGATGTTCAGTGATAGTGAAGCCAAGAGAGAAAAACGAGAAACTGATGGAAAGGACTTGACTGCCCTGGCATTTGAAGAACACGGATGCCGTGGTTCCTGACCACCCCGAGATAAGCACAGTCATACCAATCGTTCCACTTTACCCGTGAGAAAATCTTTACACGACATGCCCTTACCTGGCCACTCCACTTCGACTGGCAACTGGCCCCTACCAATGTTCAGATTTGCTGGATTAACTTCAGTACAGGTTCAGTCTTCTTTTAATAAGCATGCTTTTTGAGACATTCATTTTTCTCAATTTCCTCTCGCAAACGACAACGAAACCTGATCTGAGCTTCTAGAGGATTTCTGCTTTGATTAAAGCATTCAGTGGAGAAAATTACCACCTGCACCAGGAAACCCAATCCATCGAGAACATAATGGAAAACGTCCATGCAGAAACTTCATTTGCGAACCTCTGAAAAGCCTTCCTAGCCGAACCAGTGGAACAGAAGAAAGGGTCTTAGAGGTACAAACACAATTATTTGCTGAATCACAGTGACCAGGTTCCGTAACATGTTTCATCACAATTGACTGTTACCACAAATCGTTACAGAACGATGTGACGGAACATGCCCTCTGTAAATTGTTACCAGTGGACGCTGAGCTCTCGTTTAGGCTTGGGATGGCAAGCTGCCAAGGAAACCCTGTTATGGTTATAGAGTGCTCAAGATCATTTGTAACCGAAGTAGAAACAGTAAGAGTATATGGCATTTAATTAGCCCTTCCTCTCAGAGATCATTCTTTAGGAGCACCTGCGTCTGCTTTAACCACGTCTGTGGCTCACGCACTCACCTGTGCCGCTCTGCTTGTGCTGTAGCACTGACTCTGTGAAATTTGCTTCCACCCTACCCGGACTAGGTGACGCATGGAAAGCAAACATTAATGTGCCTGTCAGTTTGAGGTCCACCAGCTGGGCTTCTAATACTGTACTTTGTGGTCTAAAATTTGAGTCATCAAGTTAATGATGGTTACACTGGGATGTTTCCTACCATATCCATCGCTGTCCTACCTAGCTGAGGTAAGGATGAACCTGAGTGTGCGAAAATATTTCAGATCTTTACATAATAGCTTAGCAAGCCAATGGACATCAAATGGTATCAATTCAAAGAATTTCCACTCTGTTGTGTGTGGACAGGTAAAGTCACCTTCACTGCAACTGTTACATGCCGGCACTCGTTTTCAAGCAACAAATCCTTTAGTGTTTGAGAAGTGTCCACCTCTGGGCTTTGGGTGCTATACAATTAGCAAGTCTGGACCTGGATATCTATCTGGGGATTCAAAAATAACTGAAGCATGAAGGTGACTCTGGCAAAATACTGCCTCTCCTAATAGGCCTTGATAGCCAGACTAAACAGCCAGGCATGGATTACCTGATTGCCCAGGGGGGGACAGGTTTTACAATGGCCAGTTTAATCCAGCGAAATACATACAGCAAGCCACACGCTCCAGCCAGTAAACAGTGTCCTTACTGTTTGGATACAGACAGAAATACAGTGGGGGAAACGTGATTTGTTGAAGGTAAGTAATAAAGTGCTATGCAACCACATCTAAAGGAGAGTTTCTTATATCAAGAGGAATGGAGGAATTACTTCAAAACTGAATAGCCATTTGCATCTGCCCAAAGAAAAGACACTGTGATCCGTTTACTTCAACATGACCGCAAGCTTTGGTCAATACAATCAACCTCTCATGTTTGTGAACATAACCATTATAACCATTTCTTGAGTGTGTTGGAAAAGGACAACGGACCTCACATTACAATATTGCCAAACAAACTTTCAGTTGTTTATTGAAAGTTACGATAGCTATTAATTTTCTGAGGATCTCACAGGTTTCGAAAATTCAGTGCCAGACAGTATTACTCCATATACACCAAAGACAGAAGTTGACTGCATAACCATATTAAACATGACAGAATGAGCTTGAGTACCTTGATGAAAAGCCATTTCAAATGAAATCACAAGTGTATGTTAGTGAGGCATGTCTTGGAGTCCCGAGTGAAAGCCTGGCCTCTTGCTATGTGGTCCATGTTCAGAACGCTTGCCATGCTTGGGTTTCTATGTTGAACAGAAGCCTGTCTCTGGGGATGGAGAGAGTGGAATGTAGGTCTTAGCCACTAATCCACAGTGGAATTCTCCCTGACTGCTGAATATTTCGTCTGCCCGCATGGCTTGGCCCTGGCTATAATGACCCCTAGACCAGTGTGAAGTATATTTGTGCCGTAAAATGGGGAGGGAAAGGACTCAATTCAGCTCCTAAAGTCATCAAACCAGAGCACAATGACCCAGAAAAGCTTCAGAGAGCTCAGAATCACATAAAACTTTCAGAATCACAAAGCTTTCACCCTATCTAATCCTGCTAAACAAACACTGCAAAAGACATCACGACTTAAGCTGTTCTGACACAAGATAAACGATAACCTTGACCTCCGGCAGAAGCAAATATTGGTTTTAGACACTGTTTGACGTTCCTCTGGGTAATAGAAGAAACGGGCAATTAGTTAATGATCTTTGGATGTGGTTAGGAAACTCATAAAAGCACATCTTTTCAGTCCACACACAAACATGCATCGTTGACCCTGGCACATGCAGCGTATCCACCCCCAGACAGACCCCAAGCAGGCAGCAAGGTCACTGGCCTCAGTCTTTTACCACATGAGGCCAATTTCTGTCATGGCAGACCAGCTATTACCACAAACTAAGCTATACACGCTTCTGCGGAGCGATCCAGTTTTTCAAGCTGTGATTCTAAAATCCACTTTCAACTCAGTGCTTGGCTCCGCCACCCAATTTTTCTCTCGCAAACAAAACCTCAAGATGTTATGTAAGGCAACTCAAACTACATGGCGGGTCGTTTTCAGACCGTTACATTTTTACAGCTCTCTAGACAGAGCAAAGTAGGTCTCTAACTGTTGGCCTCTCTAACTGTTGGCCTCCAGACAGACCAGAGAACTGTGAAGGTCAAACAAGATACTGTGCGGTGCATTTTTTAATTACCAAACGTATAAAGACCCCAGAAGGTAGACTTGATCAGAGGAAAAGGCAAAAGAATTGTCAATATTTCAGTAAGAATTCAATATTTTGAGTAGTTGTCAAAAAGGCATGTAAAAGAGCAAAACAGGCATCAAGGTCTGATTCTCTTCTTCTAAATAAGAAAACCAGAGGATAGTTCTGGGAATGCCACCCCCACCCCTCTGAACAGGACATTCAGTCTTCTATTTGCGGTGAAGCCCACTCATTGAAGCACACAGTGCAATCAAAACATGATACTAAAGATTAGGACATGAAGTCTTCACATAAAAGGATAGGATGGCACAATATTCACTCAGCAAGACAGAATTAGATTCACTCTTTGTCATGTTCCTCCTGAACAGTTTCTGCAGTGTGGCAGAGAGCATTGTCCTGCTGAAAGAGAACACTGCCTTTAGGGAATACTGTCACTACGAAGGGGTAAACTTGGTCTGCAGCAATGTTTAGGTAAGTGGTACGTATCAAAGTGACTTCAACATGAATGCAGGATCCAAGGTTTCCCAGCAGGACATTGCCCAGAGCATCACAGTGCCTCTTCTGGCTTTGTCGTCTTCTGCATCCTGGTGCCATCTCGTCCTCAAGGGGTCAGCATGGGTGCTGCAAGCTGTGATGCACAGTGAGTTCTGACCCCTTTCAGTCTGAGCAGTATGAATTCTTTTCAGCAATTTGTGTTACAGTAGCTCTTCTGCTGGATCAGGCCAGATGGGCTAACCTTTGTATTAGTGAGTCTTAGGTTCCCATGACCCTGGTTTCTCTTCTTGGGCCACTATTGGTTGGTACTGACCACTGCATACTGGAAACACCCCACAGAACTGTCACTCAGATCCTTACAGCCGTTTTTCCTGCCTCCAACACATCAGTTTCAAAAGCGGACTGTTCACTTACTGCCTGATCTCTCCCACCCCTAGACTAGTGCCACAGTAACGAGATAATCAAGGTTTTTTTTACTTGAACTGTCAGTGGTTTTAATGTTGTGGCTGATCTCTTTACCACAGTGTTTCTTACAGCATACACCTCACTGCTCATGCCCACTCACAACGAAAAGAAAGGATGTTGACTCATCATAAGTCCGTGCCAGTCCGCAAACTTTCAAGGACCTATGTAATTTGCTCGGGGCGGATTTAAATTGGCCTTAAAAGTAGTTGAGTCATTCTGAGAAGTATTACTTATTGTGAACATATATACACACGCGCCGCTCAGGGAAGCAAGAAAATAGCTTGGAGAAGCAGAACCTGACAGCAGAGCCGGGCACATGACCACAGTACCTCTCAGCCAGAAGAGGGCACACATTCACTGAATCATCTCTGCCAATTCACTGAATTAAATCCATTTGATTACCTGAGCCCAGACCTCCCAGGGCACACACAGAGCAAATGCTGAGAACAACGGGCAAACGTGAAGGGCTGAAAGGTCGTGTTCTCACTACTACACTCTGCTGGGCACCATGTCAAGGCCTGACTTCACTCCATTAGTCAACACCTTGCTCAGGTGGCATCGTGAGAAAATCGTCTACATATCGCAGTTCTGTAGAACTGAGGGGACTAGTTTGTCCGCTTGAGTATAGCAGAAAATAACTAATCAGTAATAGCAGAAAATAACTCATCAGTAATAGCAGAAAATAACTCATCAGTAATAGCAGAAAATAACTCATCAGTAATAGCATTCTAGGCTGTAATGTTTCCGAAACAGAAAAACCTGAATGGTCTCATCACATCTAGTGTTTCCCGACTCACCTGCTTTCAAAGCAAACTAAGTTTGAGAAAAGTTACAGCGCTTGCCAGTTTGGTATGGAAGCTCATTAATAGTAGGCAGAGGAATTTTTTCTATTTTCTATTTCTGGCAGCAGTGTGTCAAAAAATTTGACTTAGTGATATCAAGGCATAGCTTTTATAGAATTAGATCTAAAATTCAGAATTTGGACATACTGCTGCAGAAATCCAGCTGTGAGCCCTCTACACCTTCACTAGCACTACAAAATGCAACTGTGTGAACTGTAAAGTAAACTATTTGTGTGGGAGAAACCTCACAACAGAGAGATAAAAAGGTGACTCATGATGAGTGGGATCTCGCTACTTCATATTCAGTGTATATGCAGGTATTCTGGGTCAGGTGACAGTTAAAGAAACTCGATAATTCCAGTTTCAGCTGATTAGCCATGTTTTCTTTTAGAACAACCAAAAGTGAAATAGGAAATGAAAATTAATTGGCAATTTTACTAGAACATTTCACCGGAAATCGGGAAATAATCATTTTAGTTGGAAACTGAGACACATTGTGATTCTGTACACATTTACTGTAAAATACAATTCAGGTTAACCATGTGCAGTTTCTCTCTTACTCTCTCTCTCACACACATAGAGGGGTGTGCTGTATTTTAGAGGGGGGTGCTGTATTTTAGAG
>JBBPCY010099103.1:0-20888 GCA_037974405.1 Brachyalestes nurse | reverse complement strand
CACACACACACACACACACACACACACACACACACACACAAAGAGGGAGACAATAAGTGAAAGAGAGAGAGAGAGAGAGAGAGAGAGAGGCTATGTGACATGTCATACAGTGTCAGAAAACAGCACGTCTATTAAAGACTACAGCAGTTTGAGGTGAATGTGTGATGATATGAGCATGCAAATGATGTCGTTTCCACCATGATATTTGGTGTGTTATATGCTCCTCTTCCTTTCCTGCTCAAGGAACCAAACTTCAGAAATTCAACTTCCCTGATTGACCACACTGGACTGGGTAAACTCGACTACTGCGTGTCCGTATGAGTGTGTGTGTGTGCGAGAGTTTATACATGTGTGTGGCGTGTGCCCCAACACACCATCTGTAGCAGTGCTGGTGTGTTGGGGATTTGGGGACACAAAGTGCTTCAGTGTTTATATACCAGCACCACGCCACCCGCAGCATATGGCACACAAACACACACACGTTTGTGAATAACAGTGGCAGTTTAGGACTACATGGGAAGCAGGATGTCCCTGGACTGAATTATGTCACTGAAATAGAATGGCACTGAAAAACAGTGTATCTGCAATGAGTGCAGATTACACTACAAACTGTGAAATCTACTGGTGGTGATTTTTTTCTTCACTTTTTGCAATATGCACTACAGTTATATCGTCACCTTGCTAAAATAATCGCCTAAGTTATTTTTTGGCAAAATTGACTTTTTTGCCTAAATCATCTCCTCATGATGCTGGCTACTAATGGTAAAATTACCTACACCGTCAGTCGATCAGGTAATATGATTCTACCACTTTAGGACAAGGGCCTGCCCACTGAAATGAATAGGAGCTGATTTGTTTTGTGTTTCTTGAAAAAATGAGTTAGGCAATTATTTTAGCAAGGTGTCAATATGTGCATGCAGCACATATAACTCAGTGGAACCCTGGCTTATACTGGTTAATGGCAGTTTCAAATATTATAACTCTGTTTTACTGGACAAAAGATCAGCACGTACTGGACAATGCCCTTTAAAATATCACGCCGTATGCACATAACGTCTGTAAGTGTGGGATTTAGCAGAAGATTGAAATCAAAATTTTCAGTGCAGTCAGATCTCAAGGAAACAATGATTCTTAATAGATAATGACAGTAAATTGTTTTTCATTGTTTATTTTATCCCAAAAATAATAAAATATTGAGTAAACAATCTAAAATTATGTTCCACTGTCCAGTTAATATTAAAATCTGTTAAAAGTTCATATCTAACATTAAATATTATTGACTTAATATGAAAAGTGAAAAGTTTAAGAGGTAGTTTATGAAGGTGCATTTTTTTTGCCATTACATTATCGCCACTTGTGCTTCTGCAATACAAGAAAGCATCAGCTTCCAGTGAAATATTACCATTATATTGCTGCTGCAGAACAAAACCTTGTATGTTCGTTCTTGTATTTATTTATTTATTTATTATTTTTTTTACAATCTGAGAACAGCACCAGTTATTGTCTTTTGTAGTACACAGGTAGATGAAGTGTAATTAGGAAATGAAAGAACAATCAACAAATCATGTTTTGATTTGCAACATGACCAATTTGTTGAGACTTAACATCACTCTTGACCAACCTAACCAGTGTTTTTCTGTTCGCTCTATGCAAGGCCACTTTACTGAAGGAAAGCACTCTAGAAATGTTAAACAGTAAAAGTGAAATATTTGTAACTGTCCTGTTACTTTCTTTTTCTTTTTTGACTGTGTTCTGATATTTATGGACTGAATTGAAGGTGTAGCTCTAATAGCCAAGGTTTGCCACCGATATATACATATATCTCTGCTCTGACATTAAACTGAAAGAAGGTATGGAAACGGGTGAGTAATGATGATTTATAATGATTTATTATGAATGCATACAGCAGATCAATAGAGCGCCTCTGTTCTTATGCAGATCCAGACTGATCAGCAAATGCCATCAAGCCTCACACACACACACCACACACACACACACACACCACACACACACACCCCACACACACACACCACACACAGCATATTCAGACCACATACACTCCATACAGACTCACACCTACCTTGCATGCTTTCTGATAATGTAGGATAGGGATGTATATTGTTTGTTAATTGTTACAGTAGGGCCATACTGGTCATTGCAATACTAATAAACTTACTTTAAAAGGATGCAATGCGCAAACAGGGAGCAAGCAGACTTTTTTAAGCAGTAGGGATTATATTATGATCATAAACATGACTTGTTTGAGTGTACACTGTTTTATGATCTAATAAATGTGTATGAATATGCACACGCAGAATTGTTTCAGCATGTGTCAGCAAATGTATCAGTGAATCGGAGTGTAGTAGGTGGGTGTGGGCCCAGCTAAATTATCAATAAACATATCATTGTTGCTGATTCCAATGACAAACTGAGCGTTTTGTTAATTGCTTTAATGCTCCACATTTCTTTATGTTTATATTTTACACTACATAGCAGACACTCTTATCTACCACATGTGAACAGATAATTTTCCAAAAATAACAGTGATATGCTAATTTAACTTTAAAAAAAAAACCCATGGCTAAAAAAACGTTTACAATATTCACATAATGCACTTACCTTCATATCACTGCTGTTATCTAGGTCAAGAGAAATCCTGTCATCTGTCTCTGTATTTGAATTAGGCTACTTCATCTAAACAGACATGCTATATCTCCATTGTAGAAAGGAATGTATAAATGTGTAGCACTGAAACAATCGTGATTAAAACTGTACATGTACCTATCCAAAATATAGTGTGTTATGTGGGGACTAGAAGAAGACTGCACGCACTAACACACATGGTTCAGTGCATCACGAGCAATGCAAAAAACAGTACAGCAATTTATTAGTTGTAATTATTGGCCATAATTTTAATACTGGACCAATACCTTTTAGTTTTTCCCATTTATTGGCAAATGATATATCAACCACTGATATTATCATGCATCCTTAGACATTATATGCATGGCATATGCTCCAGTGTATGTGATGTGTATGTAAGTGTGTGTGTTCTGTGTGACATGAAGTGTGCTAAAAGGATCAGGAGAAATGGCCAGGCCTAATTCAATTTGCCTCACCTGCGTGTGTACGTGAATGCGTGTGTGTGTGTGTGTGTGTGTGTGTGTACCTTGCCAGTCAGAGTGAGTGGCTGGATTGCATATTTACAGCCTCAGAAATGTCCTTCAGATCGACAAAGAGTGTTCCAGAGTATCCCAGAAGCTTCCATTAGCAGTCCAACCTAACCCCTCATTCTACTCCAGGATGGCGAATTAACTACCAAACAGCAGACACTTTTACATTTGGTGGGTTTATCGGCTCCACCTACCAGTAAGGCTGGCAGCCATCCAGGAGTTTTCTACGCTGTTCTGGATTTTAAATGTCTGTCTCTGAAATAAAATAGAATTTTTCACCAAACAGAGCGGTCAATTATATTCTCAGGCATGGAGGGCTCTGGAATTGCTGGGGATTGATCAACGCCCAACAATAGGACCATGAAAGCATACTGAAGCATTTTTTGTGACCTCCTAAAGACCTCTGACCTCCTACAGCACTTGCACTTCCTTTTTTTTTTATACGCTGATGGCCACATGCCAAGGATTTGCCAGACTCTTCTCTGAGTGCCTATTCAGCATTTAGGAAGCGTCTATGTAAACAAAACGCTAACCATATTCAATCCTTCCTTCACCCCTCCCCCCAACATCTCTTTCTGCACTTCCCCAGGGACGCCTCAGGCTCCATTAAGTGATTCCACTTTGGGCCAAGAGTGGCAGAGAATTAACATGGGCAAGCCCAGGATCATCTGCACACGTTAAAAACAAATACATAAAATAAATAAATGCATAAACCACACTAATATGAAAATCAATGCTGCAAGGCAGGGCTAAAGCGCCGTTTGGGGAAAGACCAATAAAACAGCAGGCAATTCCAGCCTCTGCTGGGAAGTACTCTAATTCTCTCTCTCTCTCTCTCTCCCTCTCCACCCCCACTCTCTCTCTCCCTCCCTCCCTCTCCCCTGTGGACAGCTTTAATGCTGTGCAGTATTTATGTGGATGGTCTGAGCAGGAATAAAGCTGTTGAATGACTGTGCCGTGGTGGCAAGGGATAGGGTCAGATGGATGGATGAGGGCCAGTCATCAGCAGCTCAACGAATGAATGAACTACAGAAAGGGGGAAATGCAAGCACTGGAGATCCTCACAAATGACCAAGCAGAGCCTCCACATGGTGCTCAGGAACATCTCATGGTTTAAGATCTAAAATGCCTTTACATGACACCATTCCTAAAGCCCCAGACCAGTGATTGCACTTACTTACACCTACACGCATGGACGCACTCATTCACGCACTCACGCACACAGCAAACCAGCATTAGACCTGGAAGTTGCTATTATGACCACTGCAAGAATAACTTCTATTAATTATTTCTCATTCATTTCTCATAGAAAAGGTTGGAGAAAAAGTCATTTCCTGAACCGTACTATGTTAACAGTAATAAGGACTCCACACAGGATAGGCATGTAATAGTACATCAAAAAAAAAGAAAGAATGGTATAGCAAAATAACATTAATTAACATCTAAGTGGTAAAGCTAGGTACAGTGGCCCATCATACAACAATGGGGTTTTGTGTAGCAACCTGTCATTTAGGAATTTCCCGAACCGAATGCATGCATTCGATTTTTCTAGTCTTTCAGACTAAGGTAATGTAATTACACAAACAAAGCTGAGGAACACCCCAAAATTTATCACTACCTGAAATGCCTAGAATTAGATTCAGGTGCAACACATCATACGCAAATGATTAGGATATAGTTATACATACACAGAGTGTTTGAGAGGAGCCTCAAACATGCAGTTTGGTTTGCTTTTGTCATCTGAAATAAGTGGTATCATGCAAGGAACCCCTCAAATATCAAAACGCTGAAAGAATTCTGCATTGAAAAGGGAAAAGTTTATACAAGTCCATGTCAGAGCTGCGAGGTCTCTAAATATTTTCTCAGCAGGAATTGTCAAGTTTTTCCTTTGCATAGATAAAGACAAACTATAGATATAATTTGAGGGAAGTTCAAATAATGATATATTGATATTTCCTAATGAACTACATATTCAGTGGGGTGTCCTATTCTTTTTCACATGATTGTAGCTCTGAAAGTTTTAGTTTAGCTTTAGTTGGTTTATGTTTTAGTTATTTTTAGTATTGTGGTCAATATTTTGTCAGAAACCAGAGTAATCCAAATATTTTTGTCTAATAACTTTCCATTTATGCATTGCTAAACTAGTACAACTGTAGACCAAGCTTTATTTTCTTTCACTTATATTTGATATGTAATGTTTTTTCACTTATCCTTGATATTTAATATTTGACATAGAAAAAAGAACCTTATTTTTCTTTGTAATATTAGTTTTTGTTTGTGCTGTACTGTGCTTTTGTGTTTTTGAAAACTGTCATTACTTTGTTTTCTTTGCTAGTTTCTGTACTAGTTTTCATTAACAATAACCCCTCTCTCATGTTTTGGGGGTGCGTGCGCCTCTCTGTGCAGTGATGACGGATTGGGTGGGGGATTTGTTATGATGCTGGGAGCGGGGTCATTTGTTACAGAGGGACAGCAAGGACCTGCACATGTAAGAGTGTTTACACCACTGAATTTCAAACAGCTGCTAGAAGAGCGTGGGTGCTATCCTGTCCGTATGCTGTGATTACCATGAGCATAAAAATGGCATCATTAATCATGTGCTAACATGACGTGTGACTTCTCTCCCAGTCAGAAAGGATACCACTCCCCCCCCCCACTTTATTATTAAATATTTACATCAATCAGCCACAACCCTTAGACCACCTGTCTAAAATTGTGTATGTCCCCCTTGTGCTGCCACAAGAGTTCTCACTTCTCAAACGGTCAGGTGTGCACCAAGAATCTGGCACCAAGATATTAGCAATAAATCCTTTAAGTTACAAGTTGGAGCATCCGTGGATGGGACTTGTTTGTCCAGCAAATCCCAGAGATGCTCAATCAGATTGAGATCTGGGTAACTTTGAGGTCAATTCTACACTCTAAGCTGTCATGTTTCGAAACTGCACAACTCAAAACAGCAGGTTATTACACCGGTTATCGTGTGAGTGTGTGACAGAGAGAGGAGTAAAAAGAGTCACAAACTCAGTTACATGTGAACGCATCACACCACAGCACACAGTGTGAAGAAAGTGGAATTCTTTCTCTGTATTTAACTGATTTACAAATGAAGCAGAGGGCAGCCAGGAATGCAGCGCCCAAAAAACAGTATATAGGGACGGTACCTTGCTCAAAGATACCTCAGTAGTGGGCTTCGACCCCACAACCATCTGATCTCAAGGGTAACTGCCTAACCACCAGACCACCAGGTTTCAATACTACAGTGGTGACAACGACAGGTCTGCATATAGAGAGGCTAAAGACTGATGGAGAGACAATAATTATCTCTCAAAAGATATGACTGTGCTCCACTGCACATTTAACTGTGGCCAAAGTTGTACACCATTGAAGACCTCACCTGGATCCTTAACACCACCTATCTAGCCAAGAAAGCCCAGAACTGACTTCATTTCCTGCAGAGGATTAAAAGAGCAATCTTTCTTCTTTCCATCCTCTCTACTTTCCACAAAGGGACAACAGAGAGCATCCTCTACAGACTTTTACCTCAAGCATCCTATACAGTTTACAGTTGGCAATTGCTTGCAGTTCCTCTATACGCCGTATTGATGTCCAGTCAATCTTTTCATTTTATTCTTATCCACAAATTGTTCTCTTTAACTGTCCAGTCTAGTTATCATCATGCATATTTATTGGCAAGTGTATTTGGTGCATTTATTGGACATTGTATTTTCCGTACTTGTTTCACACTGCTGTATATCTGCACTTTCAGATTCTTGCACCACATCATATCGGCGCATCTTTACACCGCTGGAGTTTTTTCATATGTTTGATGGTGACACATAATCAGATTTATTGTGTGGATACTATTAAACAAGAAGAAACCTCTCAATGGGTAAGTTGATTCAAACTTTTAACTGCTTCTGTACCTGTGGCTCAGTCACCCATCTACTGCCTCTCGAGCAGTCTGGTCCGCAGTGCTCATTGATTTATTTGGTCTAACCAGGCCGCGGTGTTCTGCCGCTCTGACCTCAATTAGGTTATGGCTCTGAGTCTGACAGAGTGGGACCGTTACTGCGGCTGCATGTGGCAGACTGGCTTTGTTAGAGTTAACTCATTTATTGCAGCACCACTGGGATTCATCTCTACCTTTTCAGCCTTACTATTTCAATAACAAAATGATAAATGTCTGCCTACTTATTATGCAATGTTTGGATGAATAAATATTAAAAATGATTTAATAACACAGTCAGAAAATGTTACGATTGGCTTAACACTTTCAGTTTTATGTTCATTTTTGCATGGATTTAACAGTAATAACAGTAATAACAATATAGTACTGTTACACTATCCATCTAAGGTTTAAGGACACCTTTTCTTTTTTTGAATTCCTTTGAATTATCTATGTGTTATCTACTGTTAAAGCAACATGACTGGACAGCTCAAGATACTTGGAGGAGAACACTAATGCTGCCATCACAACAACAGAATAAAGTTTGTGGCCTTTAGGGCTTCTGAGAGGCACAACAAAATGTCAAAATGTTTATAACATCATTATATGATGGGAAGTACTAAGCTACAAGGTAGGTTTCTGTCAGAGAAAGTGCAAATTGAAATCCCAAAATTAATGAATGACATGGTTTATCGTGTTTCAAAGGCATCTATGAAGGGGTGGGATATATTAGGCAGCAAGTGAACACTCAGTTCTCTGAGTTGATGTGTTGGAAGCAGGATAAATGGGCAGGCATAAGAATCTGAGTGATTTTAGAAAAGGCCTGAACCCACAGAAGAGCTACTGTAGGGGGGGGTGATGGCCTAGTGTGGAGGATACTTGCCTCTGGACCAAGAGGTCAGGGGTTTGAATCCCAAATAACGTAATTGTCTAGTCTAAATGACTTTACCTTATAGTGGTTCACTTCATACAGGCGGTCACTTGTCTTGAATTGTAGCTATTTTAAACACAGCAGTAATGAGACAGGAATGGTTTGAATGCTTTGCCACTAAACCTAATATCCTGCATGTTGTACAAATAAAGGGGTGGAGGCCTAGTGGGTAGGATACTTGCCTCTGGACCAAGAGGTCATGGTTCGAATCCTACCTTCAGTATACCACCACTGGGTTCCTGAGCATGACCTTTAACCCCAAGTTGCTCCAGAGAGACTGTCCCCTGTAGTTCGGGAATGGAAGTCGCTTTGGATAAAAGCGCCTGCTAAATGCCCCTAATGTAAATGTAAATGTAAATGTCTGCTAAATGCTGTAAATGAAGCACAAATTGCTAAAAGGTTCATGTTAGCTATGACAAAGTTGTCAGAATACATGGTACAGACCAGTCAGACTCCTCTTTCAGGAGGATAACATGCCTTGGCTCACTGCAATGTTCAGGAATGGTTTGATGGACACGACGAAGAGTCCAAGGTGTTTATTTTGGCTTCCAAATTCCCCAGATCTCAATTAAACCTGATCTGTGTGTTATTTAATATTTATTTAAAGTATATTTATATACTTTGTAAGTGCAAACCAGCCCCCAGCACAGACACACTAGTCAGACCAAAGTTGATTTGGTAGTTCCAACACTATCTGAATATCTGTCAACAGTTATACCACATAAATATATGATTTAGTGGACCATGCCTATACTCTGCAAAATGACATTATCTCCTAAACAGCTCTGAGGTCACTGACATAATTTACTTTACATTACAGATTAGAGTTTTAATATTGTGGTATTGAAACATTCTCAGAGCTGTGTGTGATGACCTGAGACTAACCCAAACACAAAATATTACCATTTGGCCCAGTTTATCTTCAGTGTATCCGTGAGTGTTATGGTGAATGGCATGGTTTGTGTGTGTGTGTGTGTGTGTGTGTGTGTGTGGTTAGCACACTGGCAGGTGGCACTAAGCTAATCTGTGCCAGGAGGACAGGAGGAAGGCTCTACCTATTGTAGTCCCCCTTCATCCAGGATTACACACGAATACACAAATACCACACCACTCAGACCCTACCATCAGCTGATTAATTTTAAAACAATATTCATTCAAGGCATAATGGTACCCCACCCCTCCTTTTCCAATCAACAAATTAAAAAAGTAATCACTCTTATTTAACGGTAAGCTAAAATCGGATCAGTACTAAGACAGATAAACACCCTGTGTCAGGGTACATCGCTTAGACAGATAAAAAATATATATAAAAAATGTGAGTTTTGTTCAGAGAGATCCAATGGATGGTCTTATTTACATGTAAGTGGAAAAGCCATGTCAATCCAGACCCACTTTATCTAGACAGCCATAGATGATCTAAAAATGCTCAAATGATAAACTAACTATGCATTTATCATTAAAGTGAGTGTTAGGTTTAGGTGTTTGGGGAAAGACAAGGTGCAATAAGTAACAGTGCATCCCAATGTACTTAAGATTTGCTTATAAAACTGATAATATATTAATATTGGGTTCCACAATTGGTATTGTCATCTACAGAAAGCCTACCACTAGAGCACCAATGTAACATAAAAACACATTTAAAAATGTGATGCTATTTTGAATGACTAAACGTAATGTCACATATCAGGGGGCACTGATGTCTTGCTAAAGTAAGTTTTATATTTATCGCAAAAATGGATAATCTGTGCTTAAAACGAGTTGCACAACAATCGTTCAGCTTGTAAAAAAAAATAACACAAATAAAAAAAACACATAGGGGAGCACAATACGTACTGAATGCAGCAGTATTATTTTCCAGGTATATCTTTTAAATTTTAATTTCATACGTTAAGTAAAAATCAAAGTGATGCTGAAACAGTGGTTCAAAATTTTGAAATCGTTATTTATGTTTTAAGTGACATTTTAAGGTTAATGCTAGATTATTAATAGGAGCCATTTTTGATAATTAGTACCTGACATTTCATGTAAACTTAAAAAAAATGAATTTACACTGATCAAATAATCATTTAATGAATGACAGTTTATATATCAGTCAGGTTCTGGTTATTAGTTATTAGATACAGTTCCTTTCTTCTACTAGACTGGAGTCATTATCCCTATAAATTCTTGATTCTTCTGATGTGTGTACTACTCAAACTGAAATAACAGTGTCATAAATGACACGAACGACAGATTAGTTTTAATTGTACCATGATTCAAAAGCTGCTAGAGACGGAGAAGAAAAACATGGAGGGTAGGTTACTAGTCTTGTTAAACATGGAGCTGCGGTTTTTCATTCGAATCCCTGTGGGCCATGACATAATATTACACTGGTCTTCCTTACGGGGCATCTGAAGCCTGTCTACAGTAGTTTATCTGCTGAAATGTAAAAACAAAGCAGCACTGATGTCTTTGTCTGAGCCAAGCTTTGATCCATGCCTACGCAATAAAAAAATGAAAGAGTCATTTGCAAATGTTCTGATTATATGGGTTGTATAATGCAAACAATTTGGCTGATTACTTCCAATTGATTTGTCTTATTGAGGATCAGGACAAGCATGCTGGGTTCAGACGGCTTAAAGCAAAGCCCAATCAGGCCTTTAAACCCAATAGCTGCAGCTTCTACATCGCCACAGCTGCACACATACCTGAGGGTGTTTAAGGCTGAGCGGATTTGTTTGTAAAGCTCAGTATCTCTAACCGGGAGAAAGTGGGGTACTTTTATGCTGCTGGCAAGTCGCAACTTACAACTGCAGCCCTTATTTTGCAAGAAGATCCTATATTTGCCTTTACTGCTATAGTGCCACTTACTGATCTATATTCACTGATTTTTGGAAGCTTTTTCAACATGCATTTACATTTACATTATTTAGCAGATGCATTTATCCAAAGCAACTTCCATTCCCAAACTACAGGGGACAGTCTCCCTGGAGCAACTTGGGGTTAAGGGTTATGCTCAGGAACCCAGTGCTGGTATACTGAAGGTAGGACTCGAACCCATGACCTCTTGATCCAGAGGCATCTTGATCCTACCCGCTAGGCCTCCACCACACCTTTATTTGTATGACATGCAGGATATTAGGTTTAGTGGCAAACCATTCAAACCATTCCTATCTCCTTACTGCTGTGTTTAAAACAGCTACAATTCAAGACTGCATATATGAAGTGAACCACTATAAGGTAAAGTCATTTAGACCAGACCATTGCACTCTTTGACAAGATATGTTTTCCTGTTGTTAAAAGAGCAAGAGATATTTCAATATTCTCTAACTGACCCATGACTGAGCATTTGAGCCATTTGACAAAAGCATCAAAGACTTTTCTGTGTTGTAAAATGTAACAGAGAATCAACAGTAATTCCAGTTGTGAGATGAAAGAAAGAATTCTTAATATCATTACAAATATGTGATAGACTGTCCCTTTGTTTGTCAAATATAACAGTAAACATTTTGATCACTCATGAATATTAAGCATCCCTGTGGTTGGTCATGAATATCAAGCATGGGAGATGGTTGTCTAAAAAAAAGAGAGCTTGTTTTTATATGTTTTTGAGAATGATTTTTCCACAATGTCCCCGAGGTCAGCGATTTCATATTGTATGAATTGACATGGTCCTTGCATTTGGCAGCCTTCATGTGACTTACATACTAGGAGAGGCTGGAAAAAAGGATCATTTTCTTCAACAAATATTCAAAAAACTATTCAGTTCATGTAAACACACACAAACGTGCAGTACTGTGAAACTGATACTGAAATGAATGGTGATCTTGCTTGAATTTTTATTTTATGGAATAAAAATCAGCTTTTCCTGGGCAACAACACCTACCTGGCAGTTAAACAGATCCTTTAACAGTGTATGAATAAGCGTGCATGCGTGTGCAGCCACTGACCTGACTGTTGATGTCGGCGTTGTTGTGCAGTAAGAGGGACACCAGCTCTTTGTGTCCTCTATCACACGCCCAGTGTAACAGAGCTCGACCCTGAAACAAACAAACATACTTTTAAATGGCACAATATACACCAACTGATCTTAAAACACACACCAACACAGAAATACTGTCAGACTCAACTCTCTCACAGTCCTGCCTGCCACACAAACATAAACGGGGTCATACGAAAATCGCCAAAAGCCAACTAGGAAAGCTGCTGCTGCTACTGCTTTAGCTATAAAATGCACATTTTACCATTTTTATAAATAAAGCATGTCAAATGGTGCCAGAAAACATATTTCTGCGAGGCTAATAGAGCTTCCATTCCTTGTTGGCTCCATTAGCTCTGCAGTTTTACTGATTTAAATATTGGACTCAATGTGCCTTTGCTAATTTACTGCATTAGATTTTTTGAACCACTTCTTAAAATGAGGGTCCTCACTAGTTATGTTCCAATACAATGTCTATCACAAACTATCTTCATGGGATGGCTCAAATGTTTTAAAAAATGTAGTATTTACAGTAGAACGAAGACTTTTACGACACTGTCTCTTCAATAATCAGGCAGCTAGAGGCCCTTTGGCTCAGTGGGTTCGGGGACAGTGGCTGGCTCTGGCTCTGGCTCTGATGTACAGTGTGTGCGTATGAGTGTGTGTGCAACTTCTTTACCCTGATGAATGAATCCCTGCCTCCTTCCTCACCTCCAACACAACCATCCATCGCTTTCTGTTATGCACAGCTCTATAAAAGTTAACTTCACAATAGATTTCTCTCCTCTAGAGAAAAAAAATAATTTATACACCACAATTTATAACTCCTCGGCCTCCGAGCTAACGAGGTGATGGCAGGATGAGACCCTCCAAAAGAGAGGTGCATTATGGGATGGGAGGATCAGGCATGCACCAGGAACAAATGGCCAGTCAGTGGGATTTTGGTCAGTCGAGATTGATGAGACTCTGCAGACAGTAGGAAAATGACCCCTCTATCCGCGCTGACCAGCAGCCCACTTCATTTTTCAGTGAAGGCCAATTAGATAAAGCAAACTCCTTAAGTTAAATTCCATGGTTTAAATCGTATCGATCGCCGCGGCTGAATGTTAAAATTGATATTTATGAGGGAGCCAGGGGCTCGCACACCGCCGGGTGTGAGTATGTGTGGCGTTTTTCTGGGGAGGCTGTTCCCTCAGACTGTTCATCAACTTTTCATCAGACACATGGAGGAAAATTTCTCCTCCCTCTCTTCTGTGGTCCAGGACTTTTTCTCTAGAAAAAAAATATGCATCTCCTGACTGGTGGCTAGTGAGGTCAAACTAGATGACAGAACATTAAAAAATAGTAACTTGTATGACCTGTATCATAAAAAGGGACACTCCAATATCATGTATTCCACTGGTTTAAACCCTTAAAAAGGCTTATTGCTACTAACTGTAACTACTATAAATTACTCAAGCAGAGACTGAAATATTTAAACCTAATGAAACCTGAATATTTCTACTGGGGCTTGGTGGGGGCTGAACTTTGCGGAATATTTCTCAGGCTTGGTTCAAATGCAAATGTAACATTTAGGTATCTCAGACATAGACCATCTCTCAGCTTTAACAGATTTGGCCAGTTTACCCAGCTTGAGTTCTTTATTTTATTTTTCTTCCCTACTTACCAGGCTGAGTCACTTGGGCCAAGGTCCATGAGGCTAATACGTGTCTAAATGAATGCCAAACAACAGGCTTGTGTGGAGTTTTGATAGAATTTTGCCTGGATTCTAAACTTAGTGCTACAAGTTAGATTCCAGAGCAAATATCAACAACATACATCATACGCACAACTATACTTGTGGTACATAATAGTAATGATGTGATCAATCTAATACTAACAGTTCGTTTTAACTCAGCTTTGCCTCAACGACTTTGTAAGTATGAGAGTAAAGGATAGAAATGATTTATAAAATAAGGCTGAATCTTTGTTGTAAACTTGCTTTAACTTTGTTGGAGTAGGGAGAGATTCAGACATAATTTTGTCTGGCTATAGATGAAACTGGATTCTGAACTTGATGTTGTGGGCGAGTTTGAACTCAACTATTAGTTTAAGATCTTCTTTCACACACAAGCATCTCCCACACTTGTCACACATGTGGATCCCATTTAAGTCTCACTTCAGACCCATACGTAAAGTATGAGAGACTGTTAATGATGATGCAGCATTCACCTTTTGAGTCCTCTCTATAGTTCCCTCTCGTGCTTTTCTCTTCCAGTACTCTAAAAAGTTTGACCTTTAGCATCTTGGTCCTTCCCTAAGCTCTTAGGGAGTTTTCCTTCAGTGGTTCTTCTTCATGCTGTTAGGGAGTTTTTTTTTCTGATGCTGTCTTTTCAAGAAAACGCTTTGGGAAAATTGCTTCTGTAGAAAGCAACATATACTGAACTGAATTGAAAAAATTGAACTTGACTTGCCTTCAACTTTAGGAAAGATGATGAAGTCAAAGTTTTTCTTCTTCGATTGAAAAGCGGCTACACAAAGAAGAAAAAAAAATCCTCTCCTCAAACCCAACCTCTAGCTTTGGATTTCTCTAAAGGTGACAGAAGGGGAAGAAAATCCCTGTGCAGGAGTACAGGATTAGGAGTGACAGGCAGCTCCAGCGGTGTGTGTCAGGAGACTGAAAACACTTCACAGGGTGAACAGGGGTTAATTTGGGGGTAAACAGAAGAACAGAGTAGCATGGGAAATGAAGCTGTCAGCAGAGACAACTCCAACTGAAACAAGACGTTTAAACGGATGTCTGTGTGTGTCCCTCTCCCCCCTCTCTCTCTCCCTCTCTCGGTTTTTCTCTCTCCCACACATACACACACAGAACCCGTTACTGCTCCTGCCAGCATTGGGACAGGGAGACTAGACTACTGTGTGTGTTCCTGTGACACACTTCTCATGTTAGATAATCCCCACACTGAACTTGCCCTGTGCTCCAGCCTGTTCACATCGGTCTTCTTATCGTCTTCCTGACAAGTCAAGTTCTTTTAAAGCAATAGAAATAGCAGCAGCAACTTTTTACCTTAAGAAGTCATGGCCAAGGCTGATAAAAGTTTACGAAATTTTACCTTCATTATTTCTTACTCGTAGTTCACTGAAACGAAAACAAGACATTCTGTGGAAAGCATGGATTCATATTACATTTGTGTAAGTAAGTAGAAGAGGAGATCCTTTATCATGATTCCTTGAGGTTAGGATTCAAGCACAGTCTCGTTTTGCAGAAAAACACCTTTCTTTATGTTGTTTTGAAATAAAAAAACTGATGAAATGCAAGTTTTTTATTTGAAATAAAAAACTGATGAGATGGAAGTGCAGTTTGATGATAGAGCAAAAGTAAAATATAAATGTAATTACAAAAATAAATGTAACCGGTTCGGTGACGACACAATTAAGCATGTGATTTTGTTTTAGTGTCGCAAAACAGTGACGACTCTAGAGGGATACTGCATTTCTCTTATTTTCTAAACTGTACTGTACAAGAAATACATCATAACCTGAATGCCTGCCACTGGTGTCCATGTACCTATATGGGAGCCAAAAAGCTTGCCTAGTGTCCATGCCTATTATAGCTCTGCAGGAACTCCCTGTTATGAAATATAATCATTGTGGCGTCTGGCCTGGGGAATGACCGCCACTCTCAGGCTGGGAGGCCTAAACATACACCCAGAAACACAGAGATGCGGGAGAGAGTGTATAGTGGAGTTTTAAACAAAAGGCAAAACAAACAAAACCACCACCACTCTGGGCTGAAATGTAGCACAGGCTCTCCTCTCTACTTTGCTCACTTTTTCTGTACTCTCTCCATCTTCCAGGACTATTCCAGATGGCATTTTGTTTCGAGACCATTGTCCAAAACTTAAAAACACTCTCCGCCCAGCTGGCCAAAATCTCACAAAAACTCGCTTAAAACACAACAAAACTCTTACAAACAAACTCCCCAGCAGTTTTATCACAACCAGCCAACTTATAGACACTTATAAAGCGAAGTGTTATAATTTCCTTTTTCCTACATTTGAAGAAATTCAGCTCGGACACGTGCGCCTCCCCAGAGTGCACGTGTTTTTGAGCCTAAAAAAAATCGACCCAGAGACTCAAACGCAAATGAGGTGCTGCGAGTGCTCGGCTGACCTGAGAGCAGTCTCGGCTCATTTATAAGGCCAAGGGAGGAGGAATCGTTTGAATCGGTTATTGCCTGAACCTGATGTGAAAGTACAGCAATCACGGTGTAAAAAAGGTTTTATTAGGAGGTGGACCGCCCACGGGCCGGCCCCCTAGCTGTGAAAGTTGGGAAGGATAACTCTGGGAGTTGGAAGGGGTGTGTCGCGATTCAGCCTTCTCACACTGTGACACGTGTTCGTGGACCTGGGTATCGCGATTTCGGTTTCGTAAATTAAAGAGGACCATGTATCACAACAACTTTTACTGAACTGCTTAATATGAGCTTCTGTTTGACTACATTTAATAATAATAAAGAATTGTGGTGATTGAAGTTCATTATTTTTTTTGCCACATGACTATACTGCGCTATATACAACGTCTTCCTAAACTTGCATCAGACTTCAAGACTAGCCAGAGCCAAACAAACAAAAACTCGCAAAGCTAAAGAAACAAAAATGTTTCAATCTCCCCAGCTTTCCATAAACAGAGACAAAACCTCAATGCAAACCAAATGGCAGTCACTCGTTACAAAAACTAGAAAACATACAAACTATAGAACAATGAACTGGGATTTGAAAATAAAAAATCTGCTAGATTGTCAAGTATTCACATATTTTGGAAAGTGAAATATATAACTTAATTACATAAACAAGAACTAAGCAGGATATATAACTGTAGTAATGTGATCTGAAGTAAATATCAAGCATATCAAGTGGATATTAAAAAAAGTCATCATTCACAAAAAAGTGGTTAAGGAGTTGGGTGCTGGGGCAAAAGTTAAGCCCAAGTCTGAATCTTTGAGTGACTTTGAGTCAGGAATGGCTGTACAATTAATTCCCCCACACCAATAATATTACATCGTCATTACATGCTAAAACAATGGCAGCGTGAAAGCAGACAAGCACTAATTGAGTCCATAACTGGCACTGTTGCTTCTTTTTAAATATGTGTTTATTGACATAAATGGTAAGGCATCTACATCTGGAGCCTGGGTTTGTCAGAACAAGTCTGTCAGCTGAACCAGAACATTCAGTTACCCATATGAGAGCACATTGTTTTACCTTTTACCTGTTTATGGTCAGTAATGCCATGTTCCACTGTGTGTTTGTTAGCCGTTGTGTCATATTACTTGTGGTCAGGAACGTATTGGGTGCTGTGGCACACAGTTTTAACAGATTAATGGACATTTTTCACATTTTTATGTGTTTTTTTCTTCATTTAATTCTACGAACAGACTAATTTTACAGCCCTGAATATACAATATTTACTACGTCATTCGACTGCATTCAAGAGGTTGGATAGATTAGTCACCTTTTAGTATTGAAATACAAGAAACTAAAGGCAAAGAGGAAGAAAAGCAAGTGAGAGTAAGATTAAGAGAATTTTGCCAGACCCTCCAATACATACATGGCGAGTTCCATGGTCCTGTTCTAATCTATTATTATCTTGAGGTTAAACCCTTACTGCCCCAGGTACATTAAGGGTAATGCGTTTGGCCTCTGCAGATACTACCTGACCCTTCGGCAGGTCAGAGGTCATCTAGGGAGCTCATTTCTTTCCAAATTAGAACGGTTGTGACAAACTCCGCTGAAAACATCAAAATGCATTTATGCTGAAGATAGGCAGCAGCGTTGTGGGTAGGAAGCGGCAATAGAGTCATGCTTTCATTAGTCTCACAAGTTAGACTTATGTCTGCTGCGTGAGTGCCTGGTGTGTTTTGTTGCAATCAATGACTATTTGCTGGACATTCAAACAGACCAATACCAAAGCACTCTTTTGGAGGGACAGGCAGGGGCAGGGAATGTTTTAAATAAGCCTGCCTGATATTGCACTTCACAAGATCTCTGAAGATCTCTTTGGTAACTGGCACCAGGATGTTAGCTTTTAAGTCCTATAAGTTGCAAGCATCCATGGATTAGATTAGTTTGTCCAGCACATGCTCCACTGGACTGAGATCTGGGAAATTTCGAGGCAAGTCAACACAGCTCTATCATGTCTAGCATTTTTTGGTGTTTGGAAGGTCCCTGGCACTAGGAAATACTGCTGGCATGAAGGGGTGTACTTGGTCTGAAGCAATGATTAGGTAGGTGGTACATTTCAAAGTAACATCCACATGAGAGCCAGAACTGAAGGCTTCCCAGAAGATCATTGCCCAGAGCATCACCCTGCCAGTGCCATCTTGGCTTCTTCCCGTAGTGCATTCTGTTGTCATCTTTTCTCCAGGTATGTGACAGATGCGAGTGTCACATGTGATTCATCAGCCCAGGCTACCTTTCTTCATTGTTCAATGGTCCAGTTCTGATGCTCACATGCCCATTGTAGGCATTGTAGGTGGACAGGGGTCAGTATGGGCACATCGACTGGTTTGTGGCTGCACAGATTTGCCCCTTTTTTTGGGTTACGATTAAATTAACTTCAAGTTCTTGAAGTAGACGTGTTGGAAGAAAAAAAAGGTTATAATATATTCTCCTTGCAGTGGTTTTAATGTTGTAGTCAGTCTTTGTAGGAACAAAATGTCTACAGTGCTGAAAAAGGAAATACACGAACAGACTGCTTTAAGTCTCTAACTTGGTTTCTGGTTAAAATACCATAAAAAACAAAAAGTAGTGATTCTAGAGTTTTGAAGAAAAATGTCAAAATCTTCACAACATGAAGGGTTTCTGGTGCCAAACGCCACACATTTGTCCTATTGCACGTTTTTAACACATAACACAATTAAGAATAAGCAAACATGCTACACTACTGTGCAAACGTATGTATGTGCAAGGTCTGTATATGTAATACAGTACGTTTCAGTGTGATATAGACTTCTGCACAATTTACTGTACAGTACAGTACAGACTTTCAAGCAGTGCAGTCAGCAGCAGTAGAGTTATGGGCTGCAGTGAAGGGGGTTGCAAGGTTCAGGCTAAAGGTGTCTGAGCTTTTAATTTATGAATGTCTATGTGAGAAGAAATCCACAAACCGATGTCTGTGTGATGGCACAATGTTAACTGTGAATTGATCAAAAATATTAGTACACATGACCAGTAAAACCTGCTTCTGATTCAGAAGTCTGCATCAAATTTAGTCTCAAAGTGTGATGTTTGATATGTAATTCACTGCTTATAACGTTATACTGACGTAAACTGAGCAGTGACAACACATACATCTGTTCATCTACCTATCTATCTAGCCATCAAACTATTGATCAATCAATTAATCTCTCCATTTCTCCATCATTCACTTAAATATCCATACATTTGTTATTCTATCTACCCATCCTTTCATCTATTAATCCATCACCTCTCTATTTATCATATATCAGTACAGCCATCCATCTATCTATCCATCCGCCTATCAGTCTCCCACAGCCAGTCAGCACTGTGGAACGGCGCCAGTGACCTCTAGAGGTGCAGGTGCTGCACTGCAGTGCTGAAGCAGAAAACAAAGAAGCTCCAGTGGCCATCTGGAGCTGAAACAGCGCAGCCAACTGCCTCTCCAGCCTCAGTGCCCAAAACAGCAGAGCCAGCTGGTCACTCTTGTAGAGACATAAAGGGGGTGGATAAACGGATGGAAGGCAAAAGCATGCTGTGATCTTTGGGGTTTTAGCTGTGTGGGAAATGGTGTGGATTATTCAGAGAGAGAGAGAGAGAGAGAGAGAGAATGAGAGAGAAAAAGGGAGAGAGAGAGAGAGAGAAAGAGAGAGAGAGAGGTAAAGAGGGAAAGAGAGGGAGAGAGAGAGTGCACAGGTGTAGAATAAATGCACAATACCACAGACAGACAGATATCATACACACATTAAAACTGTACATGAAAATGTTATTTTTGCTTCAATGTCAAAAAACATGCTGCCAAAATGTAAAGGGGTGGTTTGCCTTTCTGCAAAACAAGGCTGTACACACAACTTTTCGTCTAATTCAAACCATTATATCTCCTCTTATACTCACAAATACAAATCTGGAATGGATTGAAAATTGAGTATTTGCACTTTCTCTGCTTGTCCAGTGTGCTATGAGTGAGAATAAATCATAAGCAATTACAACATGCTTTTGATATCATTGGTCATAACTGTGTGTTCCGATCTGATCTGAAAGATCAGTGTCAGAGGCGATAAAGCATATTTTAATTCAATTCTGAATATTCCGGCAACTCAAGGATGAATAACTAAACAAACAAAAACAGTCATGTGTTAATGCTGGCAGTGTGACTTTCGACAGTCCCTCAGCTTTACCTCCTCATCCTTTGTGTTGATGTCTACTTTCTTGGAGCTTAGTGCTTTGGTGACCTGCTCTATGTTGTTTTCTCTACAGTAGTCAAATATGTTCTTATCTTCTTCCCTGGAGAGAGGGAAAAAAACAGATTTCAATTTTTACAACATTATTAACGCTGGATCAACATACAATGGAGAGATAAGACTATTCTGGGTTTATGCAGAACCCTGAATAATTAATAACAAGCACTTAAAACTTTCCAAAGACATTAACTGACCACATTTCAATAAATATTGTACGTTAAAGAAAATGCCATTGACATGGCATCTGTAATGTTATACATTCTTCCAAACAATAAGTGTTAAAGTGTGTCTTGAGGTCAAGTGTGCACAGGTGTGAAGGAGCGTCACAGACACAATGCTCTTGGCCAACACACACACACACACACACACACACACACACACACACACACACACACACACACACACACACACACACACAC
>JBBPCY010099069.1:0-20895 GCA_037974405.1 Brachyalestes nurse | reverse complement strand
GCGCACCAATGGGATAGCCTACGCTCCACTCGAGCACTGCTAGCAAAAACATGGACAAGTTTGTGCACCCAGCCAAGACTCCAGCAGAGACTGACTCTTCATCAGCTGCAAATTCAAGTGTGAGGCTTGAGATGATCCTCTTTTAATTAATTTTGGAGACATTTGTTTATTCTTGTTTATAACTTCAGTATGCTCTTTATTTCTCCCACAGTGGTGGAATTGCACCATTTGTTATTGCATTTGTTTTGCTCAAATAGAAAAGGGAATTGTATTTCAAATAAAGTTTGAATCTGAACCTGTGTAGTCTGAATGGTGGGGGCTTGTCACTAAAGTGTATTTAATGTATATAGAAAATAGTAGAATTTTACAATAGTATACTTCTACAAGTAAACCATTCTAAAGCAGTTGTTAGTGTGTATTGCATATGTACCCGTCCACTTGCGGAGAATATTGATGATGGGCTCACTTCATTCCACATCTCTGTAGACCAGTGCCCACGGTTTTTACACTGCTAGTCTCTTACATGGTCATTTGTCTTTGTAATAAGGGCCTTATGCACTAGGCCCATGATAATATACCTCTCTATGCAGCTGTGGATGAATTGTTCTTGCTGAAATGGTCCTACACTGAAATGCCCAGTCAAATGTGGAATCTAAATACAGATGTTTCTCGCAGATCTAAAGACAGATGTTGCTTAAGTCAGTGTTCTGGTAACTCTTCTCTAAAGACCTTCATTCCTAAGGGTTTGTGACCCTTTTCATGTTTTCATGTTTTTTTCATGTTTGTAAACTGACAACCGACATAAACTTACATAAACATTAGTAAAGGTTTATTCCAAAAAGCATTAGTTGTAATAAAAGCAGGTTCAGTTGCATCAGAAAATGTCACGAACACAACACTTACTGGAAAAAGCCTTTATAAATGTTAATGCCTGTTTATGTCAGTTGTTGTGAAAGCCCTGTGTTCCCTATCGAAAGCTATTCGGTCTTTGTGCCTGAAGCTCATGCCATTCATGTCTCAATACTGATCCCTCCTTTTCACTCACATCTTTTTTTCCTGCCATCTTCATCCAAAATCAAGGATAACTAGCCCTGCTCAGCTTTTTTTACATGTCACAGGGCACAGCTGGGGCAGCTGGTGGTCTGGTGGTTAGAGAGTTGCCCCTTCAATTGGAAGGTTGTGGGTTCGAATCCCAGGACTGCTAGTGGTATCACTGAGGTGTCCTTGAGCAAGGTACCGTGCCCACACCTGCTGTACACTTGCTCATGTGTATGTGTTATGTTTCTCCAGTCTTTTATTCAGGTTTGTCCTTTAATCTGTCAGTCTGTGTTTGTTGACTGATCATTGCTCTGCTGTGTGGACCTTGACAGATGAGGACATGACAGATCTCTTAGCTAGGATAAGACCTCTAGTGTCCTCTAGTGGTTCAATTGTGAACTGCATTTTAAAGCAGCCGATTAAAGGCACCATTCTCGATCAGGGCTGAGGCCATTCATAAACATCTGCGTGGTAAATTCCTACTCCCTTACTGGAACTGGAATTAGAATTACGCACAGATGCAGGGAAATAGAGTTGGAACTGTAGAGGCAGAAAACAGAAAAACCTCTTGTTCTTCTTGTTCTTGTCATTGTGTAGCACTATAGTTTATCTCCTTATTTTTATTTGTTCTATTGTCTTATTATCTTTTATTCTTTGTTGTGGCACAGAGCGTGCTAATGACACAGAAATTTCCTTTTGAAGGTGTGAGACTGGAGATTTTGTGTAGTTAGATGAAATAGATTTTTAAGTGACTTTGGATTCCTTCGGTTTGAAGGATGTGATTTGGACATGAACTTTGGACTGCAATATTAACCACGAGATATGGAATCCCTGTTGCATTGGAAATGGCTGAGAAATTGGAAGAGGTCTGTAAATAACTATTTAGATGAACTCCAGGAAACCGCAGTGCAGTAAGAATAGTAGTGTGTCTGTTCATGGATCCCACAGAGCAAGCTAAGCATTACTGGGATTTAAACCCGCAACCTACCGATCACAGCCGCTGGGAGATACAGTCGTAGTGATTCCACATTTCAGGAATCTTAGGAGGAATTCAGTGCTGGTGGCCTGGTGGTTAGGGAGTGGCCCCTGTGATCGGAAGGTTGTAGGCTCAAATCCCAGGAACGGCAGTGGCACCACTGAGGTACAATTGAGCAAGATACTGTCCCCACACACTGCTCCTGGGTGCTGCATCATTGACTCTCCCCATGCAGAGAACAATTTCACACGTTGTGCTGTGTTCACATATGACACAGTACAGAATTTCTTTATACTGGTATAAATACAGTATTCAAATACTTACAAAGGTACCAGTGCCAGTCTTACACTGCTGACCCATCATTCACTGATTGCTAATTTAATTCTCTGTTTGACATTTCTTTAATGGTTTTTCACACATCACTTAGTGTATTTGTTAGGTATCATAAATGCCTGTAAGGTGCAAATGTGTAACTACACACAATCTGAAATAAATGCAGCAGGAGAAAATGGAATTAGACAGAATTTCATCCAATTGAGTCCAGTTCCATTCCAGTTCAGTTTTCTGTAGTTGTTGTTCAATTCCAGTTCCATTTCCTTGCTTGAACTGGATTCACTGAGTTCATTCCTGAACTGACTCTGAGGCCAATGATGATTAGATTATTTAAGTCTAATGTCTGAGGTCTATAACCGTGTCCTAGTTGTGACACTACATGTCTCCGATTCACTTTTAAACCGGGTGCCCTTGGCCTATATGTGTTGTTGACCAGCGTGTCCCCATAGTCCAAACCTTGGGTATAATGACCTTCAGAGATCATCCCACACTGCCTAAGAGCATGAAGAAGAACCTCAGAGAGAAACTAAGACTCAAATGGAGAACTTATATTAATGAAGGCAAAAGTGGAATTACAATAGAAACAGCACAAGTCCTGTCCTGTGCAACAGAATAGGCAAATAGACCAAGCTTAATCTGTCCAAATAGAGACTTAACAGTTTATGTCCCACTCAATAAAAACTCATAGATTTATATATACAGTAAACCATAATAAATTATAATTTTTTAATATATCACAACATATAGCCATAGATGTCCAATCTGTTCAGCAGTAATTAAGTCTCTACACAAAGATCTTCTGTTGTCAGTTATCTCCTTTGAGACTCTCTCTCTCTCTCTCTCTCTCTCCGGGTCAACCAGGGGAGGACGGGTTCTCCTTTCGAGTCTTGGTTCCTCCTAAGGTTTCTTCCTCCAGCTAGTTGGATTAGGTTTGTTGGGAGAAAGCGGGCTCCAGAACCAGGGTTTGGAACCACTGCAGTACAGAAACCATTTTCAGTTACCCAAAGAACATTTCATACGATGGTTCTTTAAATAACAGTGTTTCTTAAATGGGATGTATAGAGAAGCTTTCAAAAGTTGAAGTATCCACCACCAAGATTCTAGGATGAGCCCTTAAATTGGTATCGAATCTTTATATTATGTGAATGTTCTTTATACATTTGAAGTGAAAAGTGAAAGTGACCATTTTGTCATATGTGAACACACCACAGCACACAGCGTGAACTGCACATTCACCAAGTGAAGCAGCGGGCAGCCAGGAACACAGCGCCTGGGGAGCCGTGTAGTCAGAGGTGCCTAGCAGTCTTGGGAACCAAACCCACAACCTCCTGATCGCAGAGCAAATGCCCTAACCACTAGGCTACTAGCCTTCATCATATACATTTTCACACATTTCATTTACAAACATGGCTCTTTAGAGAACAAAATTGTTCTGTGGCTCAGAGAACTGCTTCTTTAACATAAGCGTCACATTTCAGACGTACTGGTCTCTACACATCACCTCACCCTCATCTGTCAGTTCATTGACATTAATCTGCACAAAGTCTACTGCTGATACTAGGTGAGTGTGACTGAAGGCCTGTCCCAAAGTCCACATTAGCAGTTTTGTGTGCAGGTGTGTGCATTTATATGCTTGGCAAGTATGTTCCATTTCCCAAACATGAAAAAGCTCAGTGTAAATAAAAACCAAACCCAATAAACACATACTGAATACTGCAATGTACAGCTAAGTATGTACACCTTTATTAATCACACCTAACTTGTATCTACACTCTCGGTTCATTTTATCAGCTCCAATTACCGTAGAGGTGCACATTGTAGTTTGCAATTACAGATTGTGGCCCATCTAATTCTCTACCCCTTTTACTTGGTCAAGACCCCTACAGTACCACAACTAAGCATGTTTTATTTGGGCAGTGGGTCATTGATACACAGCTGTGCCACTGACATGGTAGTAGAATATTAGAGTGTGTGTGTGTGTGTGTGTGTGTGTGTGTGTGTGAGAGAGAGAGAGAGAAAGGGGGGGTGTACAGAGAGAGAGAGAGAGAGAGAGAGAGGTAGAGAGCACTGTACAGCAGTATGTTGGAGTTTTTGATGATAGCTCAGTTCATACATTTAAGCAAAACCACATATTGAAAGTGTGGATTTTGTGACACCGCAGTATAGTCCAAACCACTAACTGTGGTTCTGCTGGCCTAATTTGTGAAACATACAATGTCCTATTTCTGAATTTGCTGTTCTAAGACATAGGTAAGAGAAAAGGGGCTTGTTTACATTTGTCTGTCCGATTAGAAGATATTCTAGTGTGAATTAAACAGCATTACCTTCTCTTTACGCTGCATTATGTTTATCTACACTATGTGCCCATGTGCCCATCTACACTATGTTTATCTACACTATGTGCTGGACTTTGTCCAGCTCATCCCATAGATGCTCAGTTGGATGGAGATCTAGGACGTCTGGAGTCGATACACTGAATTCTTTGTTCATTGTTTCTCACACCATTGATGAACAGTTTTTGCAGTGTGGCAGGCTGCGTTATCCTCCTGAAAGAGGCCACTGCCATTAGGCAGCACATTGTCAGTGTAACAAACACATGAATGGAGGACCCAAGGTTTCCCACACGTTCTGAAAAATCATCTACCAATTTTCCAGTCATGGGAAGTGTGTGGAAAATGAGAGAAAAAGTAAAATGTCCTGGAAAATCTTTTTTCAGCATTCTATATTTCCTTTAGCTGATAATGAACTACTAGGCTCAACAAAACATATAACACTGCCTTCTGTCCACGAAATTAATTATATAATGAAGAGGTGTCCCGTTACTTTTGTCCACATATCAACCTACTGTAGGCGGCGCGCGTTTTTCGGCGCGTTGTCTCCCATATAAGGCACAAAGCCCGCCTCCTGCAGCATGATTGGGTAGTACTTTGTTGTCAACCCCGGCGACTCTCAAAACTAGCCAATCCTAGTGGAAGAAAGTATTTCTGCAAAAACCTACTAGCCAATCAGACAGCAGAGGTTGGGCACAGCGCCACCCAGCGGTTAGTTGATAGAGCTCTTCAGGTTTGGAGGATCATCAGTTAGGAGGTACTCTGCAGGAGAAACACAGAAAGGTAAACAAATCTCGCATTTACAGTATTTTAGAGCGTAATTAACAGATTCTGAATAATAATCAGGCAGACAATAGGATAAATGTATAATGTTCTTACACGTGGACTTCTGTATTGTACTATTATCTTTACACGTGCAAGTAATGAGAAATATAAAGTCACTTTAAGGGTTAGTCCTCCGTTTACCTACCTGTGGTGCCGAGGTTTTGTTTCAAATTAACCTTTTGTCACTTATTTTTATGTGTAGTTTAGCTGAACAGTTCTTATGAACCTATAAAGATGAATTTGGTGGTGGTCTGTCAGTGACACCGCTGAGGTACCCTCGAGCAGCCCAGTGCTTCACTTGGTGAATATGTTAAATGCAGAGAAAGAATTTTTCTAGGCCTCCCTCATGTTTACCTTGTTGTTGCTTATCTGCATATGAAAATTGTATCTTAGTTCTCTGTCAAACAGCACCTCCAACATTCTTCTAATTCCTAAAGTCCTGTCGCATCTCTATTCACTTCACAAGAGTAAAGGATTTCTCTAAACCTTTTGGGGCAGTGCATTACCCTGTACCTATAAATGAAGCTACTATGGTTGACTTATTCAGAATCAGATTCAGAAAACTTTATAAATCCCAGAGGCAATTGCTTATGTCATGACTCCACAGAGACACAGAGACAAGAATGATATAAAATATAATGTCTAAATGAATCAAATACAAAATCTGTAGAAAAAACTCTATATGATATGGTAAATATAATGCTAGGTGTAAACACTATAGATAAGTAACTTACAGTTAAGTAAATTACTAATAACGCAGATGGTGGTTAGGAGTATGTTACTGCATGTAGTAGAGATCAGTAGTATATAAGTAATATTGACATGAGTTGTGATATTCACACGGTAAGACTACTGCACATAAGATATTGCACATAATGAAATAATTTAGCACCCATTTTTAAAACCTCACATGGTACTGCACATGGTAAGACTGTTGCACATAATAAGGACATTGCACAGTATTGCATTTTGTAGACTGTTTTTGTACCGCACAACAAATGATTGAACCGAAAGAGGAATTTGGGCGGAAAGTAAACTATATCTGAGGTTTTCCTGTTGCAACGTGTGTTTTTTTTTTTTGTTTTTTTTTGAAGCATTTTCTCAACATGGCCAGTGGTGTGCCTACCAAAATGCAATAACAACCACAGTATTAACATTATAATTAATACTGTTTCTGGAGCAGTGAACATGGTGGTTGTGGTGGTGGTTGTCTAAAATGTACATGAAAGAAAAAGAATACTGTAAGTATGATGTATCAGCTGTTTCTTATTGTTTTGTCCTCCCCAACAGTTGCTGTTACTTGTTGACCCTGGCTTATCCATAGCCATGGCAACCATCGTGATGGAGAAGATTGGACGGCTGTTTATTAACCTGCAGCAGGTGAGGCAGGTGCCCCGGATGCTGAGGGAAGCGCTGCCCTCCATGCCGGCCCCGCTGCGAGACGTGGAGATGCCCCACTTCTTCCGCGAGCGCTACATCCACACCGGCTACCGGGCTCTGCACCAGGGCTGGCCGTACTATTTCTTCTCTCTGTTCCAGCGCCACAACGAGACTGTGAACGTATGGACCCATCTGCTCGGGGCGCTCGCGGTCCTCATCAGAATGGCCCAGCTGGCAGAGACTGTCGATTTCCTCCACGATCCTCACAGCTGGCCTCTGCTGGTGCTGCTCCTGTCTTCGGTGACCTACATGGCCTTCAGCGCTGTGGCTCACCTGCTGTCAGCGAAATCCGAACTCCACAATTATGCCTTTTTCTTTCTCGACTATGTTGGTGTGGCGCAGTACCAGTACGGAAGCGCTGTGGTGCATTTTTATTATGCCATAGAGGAGAGCTGGTACAGGCAGGTATGGGGAATCTTCATGCCTGTTGCGAGCTTCCTCTGCTGCCTCTCCTGCCTGGGCTGCTGTTACGGAAAGTACCAGACTTACAGCCTGCCTTCGTGGGTCCGCAAAATCGGACAGGTGGTGCCTTCAGCGTTGGCCTACACTTGGGACACGAGCCCTGTTTTCCATCGCATTGGCCTCTGGTTCCTATCCTGGGGAGAAGGAGGTGCCGGGAGTGACGTTGCCGTGAGCTTCCATTGCGGCCAAGTCATTTTTTTCCTTTCCGGCGCCTTTTTCTTCACCCACCCACTGCCCGAGTCCCTGTTCCCTGGTCACTGTGACTTCCTGGGTCAGGGTCACCAGCTGTTCCACGTGTTCCTGGTGCTGTGTACTCTCAGTCAGATTCACGCCTCTTACCTGGACTACCTCAACCGCAGAGACTTCTACACTGGTCTCCATGGCGATGGCGAAGCTCTGTTTTTTGTATTTCTGTACGTGGCGACGTCCGCCTTCTGTGTTCTAATAGCTGCCCACATGATTAAGAAAGTAAGGCGATTGCTAGAAGGGAAGGAAAAATAGCAACATTTTGCAAGAAAGTTGCACTAGAGCAGGGACCACTGGTCTGTCGATAAAGGCCATCATATTGAGAAATAGAATGTATCTTTTTTTGATGTTTTGGATGCATATACCTTCTATAATCAGATCTGATATCAGAAACTCCAGGTACTTCATTTAGTACTTCATGCAGTACTGAGTTGCAGGTGTGACTGACTCACACTGCCTCACACAGAAAGTGCCATCATAATCAGTATTTTTCATGTATCTTTTTCTTATTAATGTTTAGTTGTCCTGAGGCCTTTTTTTCAATCTTTATTGGTTCTGTGGGAGGGAATTCATAGGATTAGAAACCTAAGTGCAATTTTTAAAATGGGAAGACGCAGAGGAAGAAGTGGATGTGTTGAGTAGCAGCGTCATTATTCATTTAACCACTGATGAGCAAGAACAGGGCATTTTAAGGAGCAAAAAGGAGTTTCCCTTTTGTTTGAACGTTTACATATATACATATATACATAGGGGGTCCTCTGTTACAACAGTCTCCACATACGACGTGGGCGAACTAGTTTGGTCACAACTGTGTTAGGATGATTAAGTGACTAGGGTGTGTTTCAACGTACACCAAAATTTGGGTTACATCACTGTCAAAAGAACGGATCTGTGTCGTAACTCGAGGAACCCCTGTGTGTGTGTGTGTGTGTATATATATATATATATATATATATATAACATATGCATACATATATATATATATATATATAATTTTTTTTTTTTATACTTGCAAGGCCCTGGGCATTTAAAGGAGCAAAAAGGAGTTTCCCTTTAAAAATATAAATATATATGTATACTGTATACATATTTTCCCCCCTTGCACTAGGTGTGAAATGGCCCTGGGCTTTGCCCTCCTCTTGCACAAATCTTTTTAATCATATCTGTTTTTGTTCTATAAGTGACTTGTGAGTTTGGGTGTATACCAAACAACACACTTTCAACATACGTTACATACTACACTACTGCGTGCACTTCTAATGGTGGTGTGCCAGTTTTGTACAAACTATTTAGTGTGATAGTACTCAGTTTGGAACATCCTTAATATGTTTCAACTGTATAAAGTGTACATTCCTCACATTCCTGCGTCAGCTAGAAAGTATACTGATTGTATTTTTGACACTGAAACCTTCTTTGGGCCAATTCTAAGCACATTATTTTTAGTTTTTAGCACTTTTTAGCACTAAAGAGAAGCATCTAAAATAAGGCAAACACTGTACTACAGCTACAGAACAAAATACAGGCCTACCATGACCTCGCCTAATATGGGTGTGTGTTGTCAGGCTACATTTGTTACAGGGTTGAATCAGATTCATTTTTTACCTCCTATATCACAGCATTTGCTGCTGATACCAGCACAGTACCCTTTGGTTAGAATCAGAACTCTCGTAACATATTTTAGTAAGAGCTGCTAGACTGCCAGTGTTACTAGAGTGAAAGTGTTCTGCCTGATTAGGCCTTTTTTAGGGTGGACAGTTTCGTTTCTGAGTCTCTGTTGTGTCTTTGACTTGAGGCAGTAAATGCCCGAAAGCACCCTCTCTAATGAGAACAATTTCTCATTAATGTCTGCTGTAAACCTGCCTTTGTTAAGTATTAACTTCATTATATCCATTGACTAAACTGATATTCCAATGGAGGATTGGTGCCTTCTTTGTTTTTATGGCAGTAGTTCTTAAAGCCAGTCTCAGGGACACATCTGTGTGTTTCCCCTGCTTTAATATACTCATTTCAATTAATCTAGTCAAGCACTTTATGATCTGAGTCAGATGTTCTAGGACAGAGAAAGGAAATACCGAAGGGATGATGCTTTTCCAGGACTGGCATTAAGAACCACCGTACTGAGGTGCAGAGATACAAAATGGTTAGTTTATTCAGTATACATTCTTGTCTATGTAGTACTGTTTCCATATATTTTCTTTGTCTTCGGATGAGTGTTATCAATTTTGATTGCTGATTGTCACCATAGTTATATGTGTGTGTATTGCACAGTCCAAGTATGCTATTCCTAAGTTATTAAAAAAATTAAATTGTTCATCAGAAGGGTGTTGTTATTTCACACTGACCGTTCCTCCTGCTTATCACACACGGTAAACTAGACACGTCTGTTTTTGTAGATAAGAATAATTCTCTGTAGCATTCGAGTAGGTTTCTAGTAGGTTTCTACTTCAAAGAGTGGTTTTCCAGATGGGGATTAAGCCTAATCATCAACTATATTTTTCTTTCAATGAAAAATCCCCATTCAAAATTGTGGGTGGTTGTAGCTGAGTGGGTAAAACACTTGCCTGTGAACCCAGTGACCTCAAAGTTGCAGGTTCAAGGAGCAACATAACCAACAGAAAAGCTATACAACACAACAGTGTAATATAAAAAAGCACACTATACAAAATATATATAGTGTAATTATATTATATATATATAATGTACATGCACAGTGGATCTACACTCTATTGACAAAAGTATTGGGACGCCTGACCATTACAGCAACTAGGACTTTATTGACACTGCATTCAAATAAATATACTTTAATTTGGAGCTGGTCCACCCTTTGCAGCTTCCACTATTCATGGAAGGCTTTCCACAAGATTTATGAGGTCAGACACGAACAAGAACTCATCCAACCATGTCTTCATGGAGCTTCCTTTGTGCACTGGGACACAGTCATGCTGGAATAAAAAAAGGTTCTTCCCCAAACTGTGTCCACAAAGTTGGAAGCGTGGCGTTGTCCAGAATAAGAGACCTAAATTCCGTAATTACGATGTGTCCCAATACTTTTGTCCATATAGTGTATTATATCAACTGTGACTATTTGTAATATTTTGAAATATTTTGCATTTTTATATGTAAAGCCATCCCTGTGGGTTCATGCTGTAAAGTGACATTGCCCATACGTTTGCCCATATAGTGCATGTATGTCTGTACACAATAAATACATATGACTGTACACTGGAGTAGCACCAGGCATTAAATGAAACAGTAATAATGCACCAGAAAAATTATACGTTACATAGAGTAATACTTTTTGCACATGTTGCACGACAAACATTGTACTGTGGACTGTGTCTGTCCAGTGCCGGGCTCATTAAAACTCTCTCTGTCTTTCACTAGACAGGATCCCTTTCAAAACAACTGTGCTGCCCTCTGGTGGGTTTGCACATCTCATGTTATTATGTGGAGGCTTACCTAAAAGTTGCTTCATTGTTTTGTTCTGTTGGTGTATTTGGCCTTTATCTGTGATCAGTTAACTCTCAGTTTCAGGTCTGAGAGTCCTACAGTTAACACCTCACAGTTTTGGAGAGACACACTTCTCATTTACAGTGCTGCAATGGGGAAACACATTTAACGGACCTTCCCCTCCCCCCTTTAAGATGACGTAGTTGAAAGTACAGTCTCAAAACTTGACAGTAATTATGAGACTATGGATATTACGTGTCATTATGTGTTTTTGTGTAAGCTTTTCTTTGTTATCTCCCCGCTCTTTTAAAGTTAACCCCACCTCCTCCAGTCAGAAGAGAATACCTTACGTTTTGCTTTTGTTTGGGAATGGGCTGGGGGATTTGAATGTTAGCATTGTAAGGACGAATACGGGTTTTATTCAAGCCCATTTTGCTAGTAGAGATGTTTTAGAGATGATTTCATCTGTATTAAAAAAAAAGACCTGAGAGTCAAGACTGAGACCCTAATGGACCCTCCCCTCCCTCCTTTGATGATGTAGTATTGAAAGCACAATAATTATGTGTCTCTGGATATTATGTGTAGTTATGTATTTCGATGTCAAAACTAGTTTCTTCTTTGTGCGGTATTTACAGGGCAAAAGCTTTTCTTTGTTATTGCCCAGCTCTTTTGATGTTAACCCCACCTCTGCCATTCAGAGGGAAATGGAGGGAAACTCATCTAAGAACAAGCTTATTTTCCCTTTTGCCTGGGATGGTGTGGGAGATTTGAACGATAATTGTACAACTACAAAAACGCTTTTTATTAGAGCCCTTTTTGTTTTTGTACAACTATTGGGAGATTTCTTTAAAGGGCTCCTGTGTCTTTAAATCTAGCAGCGAATAGCAGGTCAGTGATGGCGGGGAGAGACTGGAGAGAACTGAGAGCTGAGTAGTGAACACACACACATACACACACGCGAAAGGATCGAGACCATGGTCATCAAATTATACTATACGACCGTCACTGCTTCCAGAGAGGTGAGAATAGTCTGCTCAGTCTCGTATTGATAATGTCTTACAATGTTACTGCAGTGGGACTGGAGAATGGGGGTTTAAATGGAGAGAGAGAGATTAGAGACACACCCAGTGTTGTGTGTAATGCAATAATGCATCTTTTCTCAACACACGGACAATTGTGTACCCTCTACTTCTAAAACCGACATTGCACGGTCTATCACTAAACCCTGTTTTTGAGATGTTGGAGACAATTCTGATACTGAATCGAGATCAAATGCAAACTCATCTGAAATAAAGGACGGAAGTCATGATGGCCTCTGCATCTCTGTCTGTTCCTCTGTTCCTGGGTTTAAACTGGGGGACCAGATTAGATCTCCGATCCTAGATCTCTGATCGTGGAATTAGATCTGGCTTTTATGCTCATAACTGTGTTTATACGTGTTTTAATAATGAACGAGGGAGCCAGTCTATCTGCATGCATAGCTGTGAGTGAGTGTGTGTGTGTTTGTGTGTCGATGCTGAAGTTAGGGGCACTAGAATAAAGGTTGAATTAAAGCTGATCATTAAATTAGAATAAACATATTCAGCCTAGTCTGATCACCTTTAGATGAAAAACGTCCCATGTTAGAGAACAGGTCTGTAGGTCACGTGATTCAGTGAAGCGAAATAGAAAAATGGACCAGTCCTGAGTTACTTTGGCTGTAAACTTTGAGTAAGCTGTTGGAAATTGTGCAGTAATTAAAGAGACATTCGATTTTCTCCAGAGTGTGTCAGATGTTGCATGCTGGGCCCAGTTTAAAGCTGGACTGTGGGCTGATTTACGGTCTGAACTCAGGCGTGGTCCTGGTGCAGATGTGTCCTTCAACTTCCTCAATCTGGCCTGTCAGAGGCAGTTTCACAGTTAATCATCAGCCCAGCTTTTTCCAGAGAGGACAGGAAGAAATGTGACTGTTGAAAACAGCTCACAGTGTCTGGCCTTCACTTATTGTGCAGGGTGTAAATTTTGGGAGAAAGGATAAAAAAAATTCCGCCTCTCTTTTTGGTTTTTTAACTTTATATGGTGGTACCTTCCAGACTACCCTGGCAGTAAAACACTGCCAGGGTAGTCTGGAAGGTACCACCATATAAAGTTTATAAAGGAATTTAAATACGTTTACATATTTACTTGTGAATTGTTTATTTAAACACTTTATATTGTTTAATATACCCTTTTGCCATGATATAACCATTGTTGTTGATATGGCATTAAACTTAAACTACTACTATACAGAGGTTGTTCAACCTTTTTCTTATTCTTAGCTGCGTTCAGACATGTCTGGCCATGTAAAAAAATACCGAAGTAGGGTGGAGATATTTTTGGCTGGGTGGGGGAAACACCAGGATCTTTTTTTTTTTTAAATGCTGGTCCATTTTCCTCACTGATGCCTTAAAATAGACTTTCCTTTTATAGGCTTTACAATGGACTAATGCTTAAATTGAACACTTTTTGTGCATTGCAAATAATGGGATATTTTAAGAGCTGATAGTTTGATGTGCCTTTTCTTTCTTATAGGCTTTACATCATTGATCTCTGACCCTGAAGGAACCAAAACACACTAATTGCCAATAACGCTATTTTTAACAGATTATTGCCAATAGATCTAGGTCTCCATATAGACCGTGTTCTTCCATATGACTAAATCTTTGAAGAAACACAAAGAAACCTATTTAAACCCATGAATCGTTTTAGGTGCAGATGTTGCAATTTCTATAGGAAGTATTTGTAAAGTGTGTAAGTGTAAAGTGTCAATTTGTTGTACATGAAAACACCACAGCACACAGTGTGAACATTTAACCCATTCATCCAGTGGAGCTGTGGGTAGCCAGGAACACAGCGCCCGGGGAGCAGTGTGTGGGAACGGTACCTTGCTCAAGGGAACCTCAGTGGTTCCACCGGTTGTCTTGGGATTTGAACCCACTCCCTAACCACTAAGCCACCAGCTGCTCCAGCTACAAGTAGGATCACTTATTAAGAACAGGCTGGAAAATGTAACAAAAAAACGTCTCTACTGTAAAAAAAAACAAAAAAACAACAAAACTGAATTTGTTTAGAACCCATAGAACCCATTCTAAAAATTCAGCCAATATCTTTATAGAAAAAGTCTCCTAAAAGTTACCGGCACTTTTACTGAAACTATACCACAAACTAGCAGCAAAAACACAAACAAAAAATCTTCTTAATATAGCAGGGACGACAAAGAGCCTGTCAGAATGTCAAATGCGTGTCAAAATGTGTCCAGCTACTTTTATATTAGATATGTTAGCTTACATTAGCTACATCTAGCTTACATTAACATTACAATTCAACAATTTACAATTCAATTTAGTCACTGATTTTCAAAAATCAATTACAAATTGTTAAATGACATGAATCACACTGAGCAGAATGCATTTGTAAATAAATGCCATCGTTGTTTGAGGCCAATTAGAAAGCCAAGCACCAATTTGTATCTCCAGTAATGGAGTTTCTTGGTTTAAAAGAAATGTAGCGAGGTGTATTACATGACTTTCCATGAATCAGCTGTTAGCTGAATTTAGTTTAAGAGATGTTGCTTCATGTAGTCAGTTAAAAACAGTAAAAAGACTGTTTTCCAGTTCTGGCCCTTTTTTACCCCTGACAGTAAAGTGAGCTTCCTGACGTTTTGTACCTTTTGACTTGGGGATCTGATATTTTTGCCTGGATGTAAAATGTTATGAATCGTTTATTTATTAAATTCTAAAAAGACATGCTAATTGAGGATTTATAACTTGAAGCAGTATCTGATGATGTCATGTTCCATTTGCTTTGCTTGCAGGTGAAGTCGCAGCAGGCTGAGGTGATGCGTATCCTGGAGAGTAAGAACATACAGTTTGAACTGATTGACATTTCGGTGGGCGGAGATCTCAAGGATAAGATGAGGAGCAAATCCGGAAACCCCACTGCAGTCCCGCCTCAGATTTTCAACGAAGATGATTACTGTGGGGTAAGAACATCAAAGCTGGTCGTTTTTTCAAAGTTTTATTTATAATCATTCAGTAAAAATGACTAAATACACCGTATGGACATAGGTATTGGGACACACCTCTTAATTATTGAATTCATCAGGCCCCTAACTTTCAGTAAAGGGCAATCGTAATGCTTCGTCCCAATGCTTTTGTCCAGACAGTGTATATTCCTTCACTGGTCCAACACCATCTTGGGGATCTAAGAAGGTTCCATTTCAGACTTGATTTACCAAATCAGAACAGGTGGAAAAGTTTCAGTCTGTTTAGTCTAAACAGTTTGAGAGCTTTAGATATCAGTCCGCTAAACTGTGTAATTATCTTCAACAATAATTAGCATCCTAGTAATGTCAGGATATATTTAATGGGACTCTTTAATTGTAGACTGTGCGGGCCAATTTATTGTGTACACCAGTTTTGGTGCAATGCTGTGATAATCAAAGTCAAAGTCAAGGTGAACTTTGTCATCTCATACATAAACAGTATCGCTCTGGATCTTACAGAGTACAAAAGGACACAAAGAATGCGTTTATATAAATGAACTATAAACATAAACTCTAAACTAGAAGTAAAAATGTGCAATTTGGTGCAAGGAAATTCTTTAACATCCAAAGAAATGTGCCAATGTTGCGTCAGGTGGAAAGCAACAATACTGGAAAACTGAATTTCACGGTTAAAAGTGTTCACAGATAATAAGCATTACCTCCATAATGCCATTCCGTCCCAGTAAAAACCAATTTACCTGTTGCCAAGCTGTTTTTTTAAACGAAAACGAAACAAAGATTAATTTTAACCCACCGACTGCCTGCATATTCTATAAACCTCCCACAAGGCCTTCCTCTTTGTTTTTTTTTTTTTTTAAATTAATAAATAAATAAATTTATTTTTTACCTATTCAGTCCCACTCTATCGTGGGACTGGTAACCTTCATGTCATCATAGGGTGCAGTTAGCTGCTATGAAGTTCTCTGTGCAGGAACTCATGATCCGTGTGTGTTTCTGTTCTTCTCAACAGAACTATGAGATGTTTTCAGAGGCAGTAGAGGAAGACACAGTGGAGCAGTTTCTGAAGATGGCATGAGAACCAGACCTGGTAGCATCCAGTTTCTCTCCCTTCCACTCACTCCCAAACCCTGAAAGGAATGCCTGCCTCCTTTCTTCTGCCCACTGACAGTGCCCACCTCTCAATGCCATAACATGCCAAAAAAACCCAACATATAATCCCCGCCACTCACCTGAAAGCACAAGCCTGTCGTATACCTTACCCCACTCTATTGGATCCATCTCAATCACTTTTAATGTGGTTGGTTGTTCTCATTGGTTGTTCTGCTTCCAGTGTGTAAATGTTTCTAATTTGTAGTCTTTTTTGGAATGAATGGGGCTCCTGGATGCCTTGTAATTAGGTCAGCTAATCTCGGCTGCAACCAACTAATTACCTGAGCTTACACTAATCCACGCTCAAACAAACACACACCACATCTTAATCTCCCGCGGACCAAAAAAAAATATATCCAAAATGATAGAAATATATCAAGTCTTATTCTTTTGCAAGTTTTCAAATGTGTTTGTTTTACATTGATGAATCATGTAGACGTGATTATTGGTCAAAATGGTCGGCGTCCTGTGCTTAATCGAAAGCCGATAGCTAAAAATACAGACTCTACAGCTTCTGCAGCTTTATGCAGACCAGATCTCTATCACTTTAGACACCAACTGAGCTGGAAACATAGTTTGCTCTGAGCTGTGTAGTTCAAGCGCTGTGCATGTGGAGACGTTGTACTAACATGCCACTAATTTGAGCAGAGCTAGCTGAATGGAAAGCATTCCATTGTGTTAAATGGTGCCAATACGTTTCCATGAAGATGTGTTTTCTGCTGAAGCACAATTTCCTCCTTTCTGATGCAAGAGCTGAGCTGTGTGTTTTCCAAAAAGCATGGCCAATAACCCCTATCGTTATAAATCAGACGGCAGTATTTAATGGTGGAGTTCTGCTCTGTTTGTCTTAACTCTGAAAGTTCTCTCTTTTGTGTAGAAGGTTCAATTTGCCCTTACATTCCTGGTCGCACCCTCATATGGTAGAATTTCATCTCATAAGATTCTGATTCTGCACTGAATGTTGTTGTGTCCGTTATCATTTCATTGTTCGTTATCTTTCCTCAAACCGTTGACTAGTTCAATGTAAGAATTTCACATCTCATACTGAAAACCTGAAAGTCTCCACATGGCACAGTGGAAGGCCTGACTCGTAATTCATGTCTACTGTCCAGAGCCTATCATTTAAAAGGTTTAGGCAATTGTACCCTGAATGTAACACATGTAATGTTAGACTGCATGTTAACAATCTTTCTGTCACCATTTAGGATATAATGGTCCCAAATCTACAGCACTGGTTCCCATTCCTAGTCCTGGGGACCTCAAGTAAAGAACAGTTTCGCCTTTTTCTCGGTTCTAATACACCGAATGCACACAGAACTCATTATAACTGATTATCAAACCCTTCATGACACGTGCCAGGTGTGTTAAAGCAAAGAAAATACGAACTGTGGACAGGATTGTAATGACTGGAGTAACTGCGCCTAGATTCTTATATCCTCCTGTAAAAAATAAATAAATAAATAAATCTGTAATTACCTTAACAAGGGCTCTCCTCCCAAGTAGGAGTGCTGATCTATGATCAGTCCCTGTCAAACAAGGCGCAGTACATAAGAAAGGAATCTGATTCTAGATCAGCATTCACGCTCTTTGAGAGGTTTTGTGAACACAGGCCCAGTACTAACCCCAGACTCTGTCGCATGTTGGTTAATTAAATCATAATCACGTCATTGTCTATGTATTTAGTGAACGTTTCTCGTGGTCTTCACTGTGCTGTGTACTTCTTGAACTTTGGACCAGTGCCCCCTTTTGGCCAAAACTGAAAAAGAAAATAGGGAAAGAAACAGTGTTGTCTTCCAAGAAGATGGTGAGATGGTGAAATATGGATCAATTAAAAAAAAAGTCAAGAAAATGCCAGTGATGTGTCCAGTGTTTTTGTTCAGTAACACAATGGGGAAGGAAGTGTCCTGATTCATATGTGTTAAGGCTTTTGTGTAGTGATTAACAGTCTGTCTTCTGCCTGTTTCACACGTAAATCAGGCGAAGGTCAGTTCCACAGATCCAGAGAACAGCTAAGAATTCACAGGACTTGAGTTGAATCTTGATTGTGTGGAGCTCCGACCCATTTCCGAACCAAGAGTGGAACAGTCCGTCTTCTAGTGGAATGTGTCATCTCTGTGCCATGTTTGATCATACTAAACAGAGGCAATATTTAATTAACACGTCTTTAGTCACTCACCCTGTCTGCTGCCAGTAAGTAAGGGAGAAACATAAATTACATACCAAACATTGAAGGGTAAATAGATGTTGGGTGAGAAAAACATGTAGAATATGACCCAACACTGACAAAAACTAGAGCTGGTTTCAATCCACAGTTACTTGCTCCAACTACCTACAGTCGATCAACATAAAATCAAACTGCCACTGAAGACCTGCATGCCTTGAGTTACACCAACTTCTTTTGCCCAGCCTATGATGAGGAATGGATGATGTTTATTCAGGGGGTCCGCAGCCCCAGAGAACCAACCTTTGGGATTATATAGCTGAAAAGGGCACCATGGACTCAAGGAGTGGCTGATGTAGATTAAGTAGATTTAATTATTTGCAGTATGGACTGTTTTTTTGTGGTTACATTCACAATATCAGATTTATGTGACTTATGAGGGCTGTACCAATAAAGTAAAGTAACATGTGAATGAACCACAGCATGAACTTCTTTCTATGCATTCTACCCTTTTACCAAGTGGAGCAGTGCATGGGGACAGTACCTTGCTTAAGGGTACCTCAGTGACACCACTAGCAGTCCTGGGATTCAAACCCCAAACCTTCTGATCACAGGGGGAACTGGCTAACCACAAATACCTTGTTCATTACAGGCAGATGTTTCATTAAGACATAATGAACACAGACACTATCCACTAATTTACTATTAACGTAGTCGGCTTCATGCTCTCCCAGAGATGCCAAGGCACATGAACCTCCCATCTGCTTCAGAGCAAGAAGACTTTACTAGTTTCTCTACACATTGCATTTTACATCACGCTGTTCGTCAATTAAAAAAAACAAACCAAAAAAAACATCGTACACTTTATACAGTCCAGAAATTGATCTCAGCCAAGCAACTCAAATGTTGAATTGTGTTTCAAGATCCATTGTCACAGGTGTATAAAATCAAGCATACCAAGACATTTTGGGCAAGTCCATGCTTCTAACTGTGTGGAATCTTTTTATGCCAGCATGACTGTGTCCTGGGGCACGAAGCAAGCACCGTTGTTCAGTGTATTATGTAAGATAAGACAAACATTTATTAGTCCCACAAGTGGGAAATTTGCTTTGTCATGGCAGAAATTGGACAGAACAAAGTTAAGAGCAGCAAAAATTAAGAAAACAACAGAACAGAATAAAATACTATACCAACAGTATCAAATGTGCACTATACAATCTAGAAATATAAATATGGACATCTGTATTGTAAAATATATACATACACAATGGAGTGACAGGCACTGTCAAGGCGGTGGAAATGCACCAGAAAATCACACATTTTAAATAGCATTTTGGCCAGTAGTAATAGCTACAATATATTTTTCCAGTAGTAATAGTTCCACCCAAAAAAACTGCATGTGTTGCATCAGGAAAAATGCACTCAGGTAATATTGCACATAAGACAAAACTACCATGGTATATTGGATGTGTGTGTTTGCTTGTCTGGCGGTTTGTGGTCATCTGCAAGGTCTTTGTTGTAGAGTCTGACAGCAGTTGGAAGGAAAGACCTGCGGAATCTCTCCTTCCCACATCGTGGGTGCAGCAGCCTGCCACTGAAGGAGCTCCTCAGTGTTGATAGAGTCTCCTGTATGGGGTGGGAGGGATGACAGGGATGACAGCTTAGCCACCATTCTCCTGTCACTCTTCGCCTCCACTGGGTCCAGAGGGCATCCTAGAACAGAGCTGGCCAGACGCTTTCTGTCCCCAGCAGAGATGCTGCTGCCCCAGCAGACCACACCATAAAATATATATTTGTAGTACTTAATGCAGCTGCTTCTAATTTGCATGTAATGTGATGAACAGTAAGAGTGATGCTTAATTATTAATGGAGACATGCCCGTCTCCTGGCTTCCTTTAAACCTACCAGAGAGATCTCTACCACAGAAAGTCAAAACACATTCTATTTTATTAATTAGTTCGTTGACTGACTGATAGACTGATTGATTGATTATGATTACTTTTTAGTGATGAATCTTGCAGAAGAGTTGCACATATTTCACAAGACTGACATTTGGCCGTTGCCTGTTATTTTTCATGTATCTGAATGGGAAACACCAGAGAGAACCTGCGAGAGGTTCATTATTGAATGAACAAGAAGATTTATTTATTTTTTTGTACAGTTCTCCATGTGAAAACATTTTTAATTGTGGACAGTAGAATAAAGTAGCACATAAAAAGAAATGAAAACAAGTCAGTACCCGGCATCAGTTTAACAGAAGCCTGTTCATCATTTATGCTGAGGTTATTTAATGTATTTGGCCCAAGGCCCAATAATACATTGTAAACTCTGGCCCTTTGTTTCATTTGATGAAGCAAAGTTTACTTCCCATCCGGATAATTTGAACCTTTATCCCTTAATTCTCTGTCTCAAGGCGACGCACCACTATATCATCTTCATTTTTTAAATCATTTACATTATA
>JBBPCY010099036.1:0-20899 GCA_037974405.1 Brachyalestes nurse | reverse complement strand
TGTATCTGACTGAGCTGGGCTTATGGTTAAAAACAGTTCTATCTGACGTTAGATCAGTTGCAGGTTCACTCATCTCTGTTCTGTCTGACTACAAGAAGGGAAACATTTTGTGCGGATGATAAAATATTACCAGTTTTTTTCTGCAATGCCTTACACTACCGCGTTACAGCAAAAAGCAATGCATTACAGTAATTCTTTACTTTTGTAACGCGTTACTCCCAACACTGGTTAACAACCACAATTCATCACGCTGGAGAAGAATGTTATTCAATAGAAAAGTCCATGCCTCAAAGATTTCAGACCTGAGGAGGAGCAGTGAAGTAGTAGTAATCATGATGATTCTTGTTGATTCTATAATTTTCTCCCTTATTGGATGAAAAAAATATTTAATTTGAAGTAGGCTACTTCACGAAGCCAGAAGGTTTAGCTATCGAAAAAAATTGTGCGATTTGTTTATTTGTTACAAAACGCTTCTTACTGAAGCTGGATGAGCTTGGTGTGGTAGTTCCATGATTTTTGTCTTTGAGGTCTGATGCTCCAGGTAGAGAAGCTGCTTCTCCAGGATTAGTCTGATCTTGAAGGCCTTAGTTTCATTTTCTCCTCGGACGCAACTAATTCTGGTCATTGAGTAACAGGAGCCTCCTCAGATCTAAACATCAGCTGCGTTTATCGTGTCTCGTTGATGTCAGTGAAGCCAGAAAGAGCTTTTGCTTCATTTTGGTGTGTAACAGTCAAGTTTTCATCATCCGCTCAGAAGGCCTGGACTATTTATCATCTCAGAGTAAGAATGTTGAAGTGAGGTCAGGTCTCATCAGTGCATGCCGTTCTTCTCTGTGTCACGTAAACGGCACAAACTGTTCCCAGATCAGTATTAGTTTGATAAATATAGGTGCTGGGGTTTTGGGCTGGCTTTCAAGTACACAGTGAAATTCAACAACGTTCCACCTGGACCTCACTGGTCCTCCGTGACCGCGACGCTCCTCCAGAACCTGAAACACCAAAGAGGACAAAATAGAGTGTAAAAAGGGCAACAAGACGTTTAGACCTTCTCTTAGTCTCAAATGGTCCTCATCCGTCTTTGCTCAGATTGCACTGCCCGAGTTCTCGCTGTGTTGGAGAAGAAGCCCGGCTCCACACCTGCTCAGGCCCGTCACCGCAGCGGCCAAGTGTCCATTTCCAGCCGGTAATGTGAGAGCCCTGTGTGCTCTAAAGTGAGTCGCTGATAACACTCAGCTGTTTGATTAAGGCAAGCGGGCGATGAGCTGGCGCGGAAGTTCGGCATCAGGTTTCTCCGCTGGAGCAGAATCCTGGAACAGGGTCACCACTTTCACCCCGGACTCTTGAGAAGTGATTCTTGGATTGCCCGGCGGTGTTCTTAGAAGGCTCGGAATACTCCCGAGTCCTGAGGTTCTTAACATCTGAGCTCCAGTCTGAGCTCCAGTCGGGCCTCTAGAGCTCCAAACGTGAGAATTCTTGGAATTTCAAATTGTCCAAGTCACAGAGATTCAGGTTATTTTGTTTTGTTTCAGAGTTCTCCAACTCTCAGGTCTCTAGAGCTCTGAGGTTGAAAACATTCAGGTTTCTAGGAAAGATGCAGCAGTCCTCCTTTTCTAATACAGAAATCCTGACTCGTGTATTTTACTGTATTCAGCAAAACTATTAAGCTTCAATACTGATGAGCATCTAAAAGGTTCTCATACTCAAACACTAAAAAACTGGGTTTTTCTAAATTGAGCCACAAAGTGGAAAACGCCCCCTCTCCGTGTGGCATTATTTTTACCTGTTGGCATCATCTTGGCACTGGCCTGGGTGGAATCTGATTGGCCCCCTGAAGTGACCCGTCCTGTCGCTAGTCAGGCTGATTCACTTCCAGAGCTCCGTTGGTTGGTTTGTCACTTCATCCACCCTTGTGTGCTATTTCAGGATAGATTGCTGCCGGATCGGATTCTTTTTTGTTTTTTTTGCTCTGGTATTCCAGCCAGAATTCTGCGGTGTTGTTTGCTCAGCACTGTTCCCCACCGGCATCAATGTTCAACCTAGTAAACATTTACATTTACGGCATTTAGCAGACGCTCTTATCCAGAGCGACGTACATCAGTGCTCCGGTCGTACACTTCTGTTCTTCCTACCTGTAGAGCTAAACTCAAACTAACATCTGCGTTAAACCGAATTACTGCCAGATACGTTACACACCTTAACAAACCCTGTCAAAGAAAAGTCAGAGATTAAGGCAAAAGCAAGGAAGGCATGGAGTAAGAGTGTGAGTGCCCAGTGTAAGAATAAGCGCTAACGAAAGGCCTAGTTAGTCACCAAGGTGCTCCTTGAAGAGGTGAGAGGAGACAGTGGGAGACTCTGCAGATCTTGAGTTCTTGAGTTTCTACGTTCTGGCGTTTCTAGCTGAATTCTGGAGTTTGTGGGTTTCTAGAGTTCTGGGTTTGTTCTTTTTTTTCTCATGATCTCTTGATGTTTGAGAATGCTTGTGTATCGTGTAATCTAGTAAGAATCTGTGTGTTACTAAACCAGTGGTTCCTAAACTTGGGGGCGTGTCCCCCAGGGGGCGCACCAATGGGAGAGCACTCCCATTGGAGCACTGCTAGCAAAAACATGGACAAGTCTGTGCCCCCAGCCAAGCCTCCAGCAGAGGCTGACTCCTCATCAGCTGCAAGTTCAAGTGTGAGACTTGAGATCATCCTATTTTAAGTTTTTTCTGACTGGGAACTGGTTAATTAATGAAGTTTGATTGTGTTTAGTTTGAGGCAAACTACTTTGAGGGAAGGAGTTTCCCTTTTCCTATTTCTGTAGTTACAACTGTGTTAGGATAAGTAAGTTAAGGCTGGGGTGTGTTTCGACTTCTACCAAAATTTGTGTATTCAGATTTTTTTTTTGGAGTTTTATTTTAACTTTATACTATATTTTATATTGTTCGTGTCTCTGTCTCTGTGTGTCTGTGCAGTCGTTGCATAAGCAATTTCCCCCAGAATCAATAAGGACTTAGATTCAGATTGAGTTATTATTATTTAACTGCTCAAGGAGATCAAATGTGTGGTACTTTCAACCTCAACTTAGTCTTTTGGTTTTCGTCCTAATAACAGCACAGCATAGTTTCTCAGTTTATGCTGTAAGTGGATGCTCCAAATTATCTCTCCTTTGGGAGCAGACAGATGTTTCTCACTGTACAAAATGAGGATGGTAGAAAAGTGTGCGCTCCACATTCAGGTTTCTCAGAACTGGCACTAAACTAAGGTAGAACATCATAAATACAGCTGAAGATGGTTCTCCACTTTTTGCACTGATTGTCAATTCTTGCCAACATTAGTATTAGTCACGAATGTTGATGTTGGTGGAGAAGGTTGATGTTATTGGAGAATCTTGGTGCTTGGTGAAGAATGTTGGTATTTGAAGAATAATTTTGTTTGGAATGTTGGTCTAAAATGATGTTTTGGGGGAATGCTGGTATTTGGGACCCTAGGGATTAAGCGGTTATAGAAAATGAATGAATGAATGAATGAATGAATGTCAGTATTTTGTGCAGAACACTGATGTTTGGTAGACAATGTCCATGTTTGGTGAAGAATGATGATAATCAGTGGAGAAGGTTGGTTTTTGGTGAACAATAATAGTATTTCAGATGGCATTTGGGGGAGAATGCTGGTGTGTAGAATGCCAGTGTGTTAAATGATGATAATTGGTGGAGAATAATCATATTTTCAGAATGAATGATGGGGTTTGATGGTATTTGGTGGAGAATGACTTGCTGGGTCATCAGCGATGGTGTGTGATGAAGAAAGATGACGTTTGGTGAAGAATGTTGTTGTTTGTTTGCGGGAGTTCATGCAAAGAATGGGTCGGTGTTCTCTGAAAAACCACTGCAGGATCATCTACCAGGAAACACCAGCCACCTTTTCAGGTCACAGTAGGAGCTTCAGGCTTTCAAGACTGCAATCAAATCTGTCACTTTCATCTGAAGTGAAGCTTTTCTGCTGCCAACCCTGAGCCCATCCATTCCTGTCTGGTGTCTGAAGGGAGGAAGCTTGCTGTCACTCTGACCAATCAAACCTGCCCTGCTGTAAGATTTACGGCTTCAATATGCCTGCACGCAAACAGAATCGATCGCAAATTACACACAGCTGTCCCTCCGCGAGGGCAAGCGGCGGGGATTCATGGGATATCGCATTACGCTCTGCACCAACAAAACAAGCCCCTGAAAGCTGCCCAGTAGCATAGTTTAACAGATTATGCTGTGAGTGGAGGCTCTCAATCATCTCTCCCTTAGGAAATGTGCTTCTCGCTGTGGGAGGAGGATAATAGCACGTATGATCCACATTCAGAGCTGTATGTACAGAACACATTCTGTGTTTTTGGGCCCCACAGCAAAGACTAAACGCATCTTAAAGCTAGCGGTCATGGCTCTTTAGCTTGCCTTATCCATCCTCGTAGCATTACTGTATGCACCTTTCTTCAGACTCTGGTCATGAAATTGCATTGTGTCTGCTGCACCCCTGTGCCCCCAGAACCTGCAGCCTAAAAGAGTGTGGATAATGTGTTTTTCTTTCTGCAGTGTTCCAGCTCTTGAAGAAAGTGCATGGCACTTCAGCAGCACCTCGAGAACGCCTCGCAGCTACAGGGGAAGAAAGTAACGCTCTGGAGACCAGCAGAGCGACGCTGAATGGCAAACAGCACAGCCGTCTGAGCCACCCATCATTCGGAGCCTCAGCAGAGCAAAAAAACACATTACTGCTGTGAAAAACAAACACTTCCTCCGAGGAAAGGAAGGGTGGTTAATAGGGCTACACAATATATCACTCATTTTCTCAGAGGAACGAGTGTGACAGGCACCACACATCCAGGGGCATGTTGAAGACGGTCCATGACTCACCAAAAACATTCTCCTGCTTTTGCATGGTAATGTCCTAAGAAAGGTAAGGTTCTAATTTACTTTACAGCTGAGTGTCCAGCCAGGGAATGTTGGTGTGGCCATTTGGACAAAAAGATGGACAGATGACAAGCAGACTCTATTTTAGGCTACATGCAAATCCAGTGAAGCTGATGTTAACTGTTAACAAGAAAAGCAAGAAAAAAAAACCTATCCAGACTATAGGAATAAAACCGAGATTAGGACTGTAACGGTACATGTATTCGTCCTGAACCGTCACGGTACATGATGTCGTACGGAGAAGACGTGATTAAAGTAAAGCACAACTAAATTTACAAGCATGAGTTTTGTTGCCTTTTCGCCTCAGTGTTAGCAGCTGCTAACCAGGCGTCGTTCACTCTGCGGGTCCAAAAATGAGACGATGACAGTAAAGACTCTCTTTTCCTTCTCTCCGGGTCGACCTGAGGAGGATGGGTTCCCCTTTTGAATCTTGGTTCCTCCCGAGATTTCTTTCACCAGCTGAGGGAGTTTTTCCTCTCTGTCGCCTTTGGCTCGCTCTCTAGGAGCTCGGACCTGGATAATAGGTAGTGTTGAACAATTAATCTGTTTTATACTGAAATTGCAATTTGAAAGATTTCTTAATGGCAAGATATTTAATTTAAGTACATTCTAGTATCTTCACCTAAAGGCCAGAATGAACCATCTGGACAAGCGGTTGGGTTTGTTCGGTTTGCCTGTTCTCGATTGCTGAAAGGTGTTAGAATGCCTTCTTCATATCTACTCCAGCTTATTTGACTTGTCAGTTCTTTTTCTGGACTTTGAGTGTGTTTTGACAGATGCTCTGTTTTTAGCTTTTCCCAGCTGTTTCACCTCAACAAAAATACTGCTGTTAGGCCAGATGCCTTTCATCAAAACACAATAAATCTGGCAGAGATTCATCTGAATGCTCACTTTTTCTCAGAACAAGGTGTTAGTGCGTAGGCCTTAATAACATTGAGCTTGTGAACTTCGCCGAATAAGTGTTCCAGCCTAAAGCCTGGAACTTAATTTATAGGAAACAACTGCATTTACGTTGCAATGTTGCTCAGAGAAATTGCAATTAGATATTTTCAGTTACAAAAAACAGCTAGACTGGTTACAAATGGTAGAAAATGCCACCACTGGTTGCTGAGATGCTTCATTTCCTGTAAACGTCCTTTGACAAAGTGAGGTAAATATATATCAGTGTTGACTGATATTTCAGCACAAAAAAATGACAAAAAACAAAACAAAACAAAACAAAATCTCTCCCCGACTACTCTTTCTTCATCATTACCGATGCCCTCAGGATGGCTGCCTCACCAGCCTCTCTCAGCAGTTCAGACTGGCTAACTCATTCACAAGAGGAAAGAAAACACAAGTCTGTGACCATCAGGCGCACTGTATGGTAATAATGCCCGCCCTCGAACACAGTTCTGAATGTTTGTTTTTCATTACGCACGGATGGGTGGAGGCAAATGAAGAAAGGCGTACTGGTGATTATGGTTCGCCATTAAGCTAACCAGGCCATGCAGTGTGTGTTATTAGATAGAGGGGCAGTAAATTGACTGTCTGGAGAGAGACAGAGTGCCATGGGGAACATGAAAAAGTGCAAGCAACTTTACCTAATTATTTACCAAACTGGACTTAATCTGGACACACCTGCTTCAGAGGGGTCTATTAAATGCATTCCTCTAGTTGCTAAAGCTAATGCAATAATGCTAACAAGCCAAAGTATACATGAGTGTTTACATCCAGAAACATCCACGCATTTCAAGATTAAAGATTTTTGGAATTTTTACATGAACCCAAATTAATCATGTATGTGGGAGTTGTGGGTGCCTGGAAACTGGACCTTTGTACCCAAGGTCTACCCTGGCATGCCTGACTAATGCTGTTCATTTGGCTATAGACGTGGTAAGGGCTGCCATCTAGCTGGCTAGGCGCCTCCTGGCTGCCTTTGAGAAAATGCTGACTCCTTGTTCACACCCTATTCAGCAAACTTTAAAGGGCCCATATCATGGAAAACCTTTTTTAAATAAGAGAGTTTTACGTAGTTCGTAAATTCTGTTAATGTTTATGTGGACCATTCACTCTCCAGTCCATGCAGTCCAGATAAGGAAACAGAGTCACAAAAACAACCTATTTTGCATTTGACTTTAAGTGATGTCACAAAAACCAACTCATTTACATATATCCAGCTATTCAGCCTAAATTAGTTTAGCTCTGCCCATTCACTCTTAAGTTATAAGCAGTGTTACACTTCTGACTGCATTTTGAATGAGGCACAATACACAAGGCAGCCAATCAGAAAAGAGGTTAATCTTAAAGATACAGTAGCAAAAAACTATTTAATTATTTAATTATTATTAAAGGTAAAGATAGATGATCATGTAAAAACGTATTATCACTGTTTTTGATATATATACCCACACAAAGCTTGTAAGTGGACCTCAGAGGAGAAAAGGTAAAATACAGGGAAAAAATTGGACATGCACCTTTTGGTGATTGATGTTTTGCTTTACATTCAATTTACATGCCATCTTATTAACATGCAAGTACATAATTACACAGTTACACAATTAATTTCACTGTTTGCAACATCTGCGTTTGTAACATTTGCGTATATTTCTATTCTGTTTTGAGAAAATGACTTTGTATTTCTTTTCTTTCTGAGCTAAACGCGTGACATTTAACATAATGTAAAGTGCTTTAGGCCATAAACATCATGGTGGGCCGAGATAAGGTTCCTCAACAGTGTGTGTGGGTGGGGGGGAGGCACTGTCCTGTACTCCCCCTTGAGAGTAATGGAGAGGTCAGTAATCAGTTTGACCTTTGTCACAGTGTTGGTGTGAGTCCCAGCTAGTGGTCTCACAGTCTCATGACCTCCGGACAAAAGCCTCCCTCAGACACCACCCGCCCACCGGCATTCAAACTGCTAATGGGCTGAATGGACCGGCAGTGTTCTCCAGTCCCTCAGGGACTAGAAATGTGGCTACAGTACTTACAGCCATGATTAACAGAAAAAAAAAGTTAAAAAATGGATCATCCCAGCCTAAAACATTAGCATTCTATTTAATGTGCTACACAGCACCCTGTGGAACAGTCCCTAAAATACCCAGCATACAGCTCCGGAAAAAAAACAACAGACCACTGCAAAAATCTTCAGTTTGTCAGGTTTTATCTTTTATAGGTGCAAGCACTGAACTTTTTTCCTAGTTTTCAAACCCCAAAATCTTGCTCTGAACACTGCTGTTGGAAGTGATTAGGAGTGTTTGTAACAGACGTAGCAATGCTTACATTTTTCATTTGGTCTGAAACATCATTTTAAGTGTGTTACATCCAAAGATTCTAAAATGTTACATGAAACCTGAAGATACCATTGCTCTTGCTGGACACTGGTGACAAAAACTGTGGGATGTGCATGGTTAGAATTTTACTGATGTAACAATTTCCTCCCATTCTGTTGTGCTTCCAGTATGTACCTCTGTGTGTGTATATATATATATATATATACACACGGGGCTCATACATAAATATATATAAAAAACTCCTGTGTTTCTAGTCACTCAGTTAATTCATCACGACCCTACCTCTATTTCCCTAGTCTGATATAGCGTTCATTGATTCATTTTATTTTGTATGTACAGTTGTTTTCAAATAAATGTGCTCCTTTTACATGCATCCAATCCTCTGTCAACCTACATTATAACCTACATTACATTATAACTGATACCAATATTGATACTCTTACTGATCCTGCTCTCCCTGCATAGAAAATAATGGCCTTTCATGAAAAGATGTGAAGAGATTCAGCAATTGTTTTATTGCGATTTCTGAAGCTAAACTGTGTCCAGAGTTTCCTGTTTATATAATGAGGGAAATGTCCTGATCAACACGTGTGTTGGTGAAGAGCAGAGTACCACTCCGTCCCTCCACTGATCCAATCCACCAGCTGTGTTCGAATGCTTCACTACAGAAACACTGACAGCAGCTCTGTATGTCCAGCAGATTCCCCAGATTTCAGTAGTGACCAGTCAGAAACCAGAACCAAACCAGTTCTCCACACGCCTCCATACTGTAGACTAGATCTTCACTCTGTGGAGATCAGGTTCAGGTGAGCTCTGTGTTCACATGATGAAAATAAGGTACATTCTGATGAAGACTATTAGGTCCACTCATACTGCCATAATAGAGAACATTGTCTTTTAATGGGAAAACTGTTTCTTTAGGGTCAAATTTGATCAAATAAGATTATTTTAATCATTTGTATCCCTGAAATAAAGAAATCACACTGAAAGCATCAACAGTGTGAGGCTTTGGTGGAATTTTCCCATGGGCTCTATCTCCTCAAAGCAGACAGGAGGCTCTATTACATTAGAGTCATTAAACCTTCTCTCCCACAGCCTCCTATCTCCGAGATCAGGCCCGTAGCCAGCTCCAGCAGGCAGAGCACTAGACTTTCCAGACTTCTGTGGTTTCGGAGAATGATCCTAGCATCTGCTCTGCGGGGATCTGTAGCCAAGATTCCTCAACTCAGAAAAGGAATTTCTTTAAAGACTTTTTCATATACAGTATATGTCCCATTTCATGGAAAATCATGAGTCCAATTTACATCCATCAAAGTCCATTTCCATCTTCCATTGTTCCATTTTAGAGGAGGATTCAGGATACACATAATCAGAGGTGGGTGGTGGTAGTAGAACTACAGTATCGTACAAAAGACTTGAGCCACCCCTCATTTCTTCACATTTTGCTTCCAGAGAGCCTGACTTTTTAACGTAGGCTTGAGGAATGTAATACTCGTCATGTGTTAGCCATTGGAGGATGTTGGTTCATGTAACAGTTTCCAGGCTATTGGTTAAGAGAGTGGTGGGCTCTTTATTTTGGGTGTTATGGGGGACCCACTGGATATAAATTTAGAACCAATGTAACATAACTTGATGAAATAGTACATTAAATCAAATAATTCCTTGCTATACATGGTGGACAACTAAAGATCCTCAAAATCACATTCTGGGAAAGCAAAGGAACAGATAAACCAAATGCGTGGAAGGTAGCGAGCACCAATTAGCACGATTCCATTTGCTTTTATTGACTTTTAGCAACATTAGCATCTCCGACTGAACTGTCTGGAATGCACCCATACCCTGTGTGTTATTAGATCGTCAGAATGTTGGTAATTCGCCAAATGGATTTGTCACTCTCCCCTACAGCTCAGTCAAAGTCTATCGCAGCTCATTCGCCTGTGAAATGAGCCCATTCACTTTGCGAGTGCTTTAATTAGCTTCTGGTGAAATAAAAGTAAAGTGCAGTGTTTTGTGCTTCTTATGCATCACCATCTGAGAGTTCCTGCACACCTACACTGAGATGGTGCTTTTCGTCTTCATACTGGATGACAAAAACGATACCGTTTTAAAAAAGAAGGTGCCAAAAATACCACTTTTGTTTTTCCTGAAGAACCTCTGAAAGGATGAAGAATCTTTGAAGGAGAATGTTCCTACGTGAGGTGTGATTGTAAAGAAAATGAAAACAGCTCTATATAATGTTACACACTTAAAAAGGTTTCACAAAGTTTTGTTTTTTTTAAGCTGTGGTTCTCAAACTGGTCCTCAGGGACCTCCAGACAGTCCACAGTTCTCCTCAATTTACAAGTTGGGTAAAACCAAATTGTGGATTGTCTGAGGGTATCTCAGGACCTGTTTGAAAACTACAGCCCTGAAAAAACGTATCTAAAGTGTAAAGAAGCACATTAAGTGAAGCTTCTACACCAATTCCATGGTTCTTCTTAGAACCATTACATTATATAGCTGTTCTGTGAGCTTCAGAAAAACAAAAGGTCCTTTAAAACACCCAAGATTGTGGGTGTTCTTCAGTATTAATGTTCTGAAACAAAGGCAAGGAACGCTGTGAATACATTACCGGTAAAATTTCTGCTATAGACCAATGGTTCTAGCCTCTGCACATTTTAGTGATTAGTCTTAAAAAAAACAGACAGTCCAACCATTTATCAGAGGAAAGCAAATGTGCTTCAAAGGCATCCTAAAAAAAGAGCATTACTGCCTGAGCAGGTACTGAAACCCACAACTCTGGTGAACGTAATATTATATAATATTATCCATGTGGTCTACATTGAGGGGAAACAAGAATTTAGACACATTTTCACATTTTTATAGGTATTCAATACACTGCCTGCTCATATTCCAGTGTCTTTTGTCTTTGTAGTTAAAATATGAACAGGAACGATCTATTCTTAAGCAAAGATTTGTTAAAATGAAATTGATTGAGGGGAAACAGTATGCAGTATGCATATTTTAATATATGCTTAAAAACACTAGAGATCAGGACTGCACCAGCAGGAGCACCCAATAGCAATGAAGCTTGTAGACCCACTTGCTCTGTTCCTCAACCCACCAACCAAGTGGCTTTCTGGCTCATGGATGAAGCCATTTTCACTGTTAGAGTATTTAAGCTTATGTTGTATGTAAACTACTTCACCATGTATTTTGGATTTTCACACAGAAAAATTGTATCATGGTACAAATACCACAGTATATATCAGATGTAAAATCTGTGTATCGTCACACCTCCATTCTACACCATTTTTACTAGAAATGTAAAACCAGGCCAAGCACTGTTTAGGAAGCTTCATTTTTCAGAGCAGGTGAAATGGTTTGCAATGTTTTTGAGCTATTCTTCCAGTGGTGTGCTGCGTTTATTGTAGGTCTAGGCCAGAGCGCTGCGGAATCAATAACAGCAACGTTGCCTTCGCCCACACCAGCTCCTCTCACATCAGAGAACAAAACATCTCTCCCTCACAGCGAAGGAGAAAACAGCTCTAACCTCAGGCTTCCACAAATCGCTTTCGGTGTGCAGACTTAATACACAGCGCAGCGTCCACTCTGACAAACCCGGGTCGCTCAGCCTCTGCAGTGAGACACGGCGCTCCAACCGGCTCGGCTAGCTGCAGCTAGTGTCGGACCTGACCAGAATACTAAAGCAGAGCTCCAGCCGAGAGACACTAATGGCTCTGGGCGGCCAGGAATGGCAGCTGCTGGCCAGATGTACGTATTATTACTCGGGGAAAGAGTGTAACAGTTTTAATGCTAAAGGCTCCTGAGTGGTGCCACCGATTAGGAAGTCGATGCCAAGATCACCAATATCAAATTTAGGACCCGAAATGTTTTTTGCAGACAAATATGTGTTTTTGATTGTTTTCAATGTTTTTACCCAATCATGATTGACTGTGTTAATATTATTGGGGTAGGGAGGCAGGGTCTCTCCCACCAGCATGTGAGGGGCTCTCCTCCCCTGATCACAGGCAGCTGGAGCTTGATTTGGAGGAACACCAGCAGCATAAAGACTGGTTCTCTTTCTGGTTATGAAAAAAGGTGAGGACACAGACCCCATAGAGAGAGAGAGAGAGAGAGAGAGAGTGAGTGAGTGTGAGAGTAAGTAAGTACCGGGCAAAATTTTGGGTACCTCTGTTCAAATTGCATTTTGTTGTAATTAAGTCCAAGCTTTCTACAGAGAATACACTTCTGAATATTTTGCTGTTCATAGTTTATTTGTGAATTTAAGGTCATCTGTAGACAATGCCAATTTTCTATATCCAGTTATCCTTAAAACACGTTTATTATATATTCATTTAATTATGAATATTATATGTATACATTATTTATTAGCTATGTGATGGTTGCATAGAAGTGCAAAAACAGGAGTTTTATTTAATAAGGAAAGTTCTACACTTGACAGAATGATGCAAAGTCCTACAAACAATTCCTACAAACACTCCTACACTGTGTTTAGCGACGGCTGAAGGTCCTGAGTGATCCGTTGCATCCCGACAGCGGTTAACTGTCGTGTATGAGTCTAGCCTGACTGTCAGACGTGTATCTGTGTTGACGGCGTGTCAGATGGCTCCTTGGCGCGATGCATGCGCTCTGCATTAGAAGCGGTTCACAGCTGATGTGAAATGGATTTTCAAAGGAAGCTGCTCTCCAAAGAGAGCATTCATAATTTATCTGTCAGACTTTTATTATCACGCTGCCTTGTTGCAAGCCATTGAGTGGGCAGTAACATGTGTGTGCCTGTGTGTGTGTGTGTGTGTGTGTGTGTGTGTTTGACTGATAGCATTGGCTGCCCCCGCTTGTTTGTCCAACCTCCTCCTTTAATGACGGTGAGCATGTCAGTTTGATTGCTTAGGATCGGCGTGACCGACGCTGATAAATGACAGAAGACACCGATGGCTTTTCAGAGACAGTGGAGGCACCTGCACAGCTTCACGGGAGCTTCACACTATTCCATAACCAGCTACGCCGACCAGGTCACCGGCTTTCAGCAAGAAATTTGTGTTGCTCATCATCGCTGTTGGAACAAAACCTTGATGTTCATTTAATTTTCTTTCCATAATTTGAAAATACCAGCTGCGGTTTAGTACGTGCCAGAATTTCATGGATAATGGACCAATAGAAATCCTCCAAAATGGCTCAGAATAAAATCTATTTACATTAACCTACATTTGTAGCTGGAAACATTTTTTCCTTCTCCTGTAAAGTTACCTATTAGGAGATACAAGGTTTGGATCTGTCAGTGACATTATATTTCTCACTCAATGGACATGATGCAGTATTAGTGTTGCTAAGATACAGTATCACCACATTTGTGAGGGAATTCTTTTGACTCAGTAATGCTACACATACAGTGTTGTGGAAAAGTCTTGAGCCAATCATCATTTCTTTACATTTCGCTTTTAATCACCTTGTGCGTGGAAAAATGCTATTTCATGCTTTATCTTTGGCATAGTGAGAAGAATTAAGATATTTGAATAAATGTTTTACTGCGCAATGCTACAGAGTGCCTTTGAAAGTCCTCCAGGAAGCCTGGAGAACTGTTCCTCAAGACAACATTAAAATACAAGAAAGTCTGGATCTTTGGAAGCAAAATATGAAGATATGGGGGATCAAGGCTTTTCCTCGGTACTGTACATCCAAACCTGTACATCCAAAATACTATTTTCCGGTCTTTGTATACTTTTTGTCTTAAAAAAGGTGAATTTGTGATTAAAAAAAGCCTGTTTCCTATTGAGAACCAGCAATATGTCCCCACTTTGATAGAGATTTCAGTATTTCAATCATTACGAGGACCATTGGTAAACACGTACACACACGCACACACACACACACACACACACACACACACACACACACACAAACAATCATCATAGAGCACTCAGATTGAGTATCATAGTCGCTGTGCTGATGCCTTTTCCTTCCTCGGCTGTTTGAAACCGGACACCTCATCCCTGAGGCCTGACCGCAGATCATCACCCGAAAAGCCAGAGAGCACTCCATTCTCCAGACAGTATTAAATCAAGCTCTCAGCGCGGCCTGGGGAAAAGGGCTCCTGCCACCTCCACACACTCACACACCGCAGCATCAGGCTCTGAGATGAATGACTCACTGGATTCGGGTTTCTCTGAAGAGTAGCAGGACGACGTCATCATCAGAAGCTGACACAAGTTTCTTTCTGAACGCTTGCACAGTTGGGTTAACAAAACACAAACCTAAATACATCAATAAAGACACTTTTCTGTTGTGAACATGTTGATTAGAAGAACACAGGTGTGACTCCTGACCTTCTCAATGCTCTCCAGACACCTCATGGATGGGTTCGGTTCCATCAGTAGCTCCTGATTTAATTTGACGCTTAGAACATGAGCTGCACAGATCAATGTCAGCAGTGCTACAAATGGTAAATCGTCGTCATACAGGAAATCAGCTCCTTATAAGGAAGTTCCCCCAGTTTGTGTTGGTGCTGGAGGTGTCAGACGTCATGCTGAGCTTTGTTCGGTGTTCCTGTGTCACGTAGAACCAAAATTACTGTAATTTAAAAACATGTAATAATAAAAAACACTACTGTAGTTTTTAAAATGGTGTCACACGCAAATGACCATAAAGAACCAAAATGAACAAATTTATTTTACTTTAGGTTTTAGAAACAAACAGAAAAAAACAGAAGCCTGGAGAACTTTCAGGATAGTCTCCGCCCACAAGTGGGAGGGGAAAACCCGCAGAGGGAGGGGGTCCGGAGAGCGGCCGAGACAAAGAGCAGCAAACGACGACCTTGTAGGAGAACAAAGACCGGTTCTAGACTGATTTACACTGTTTATATTTACTGAAATCAGATTTTACTGATACACTCTGAGTTCACTCTGGGTTATGCTTTAAAATCTATTGCGAGCAGCCAAAGGAAACCAATGAAGAGTTCACAGTAGTGCAGTGGGGCGTGAGAGTTTGAAAACTTGACATGCTACTGCATTCTGGATCAGATGTAGAGGTCCTGTGGTCTTCAGAGGAAGGCCAGACAGGAACGTGTCACAGTAGTCCAGTCTTGAGATGACAAGGGACTGGGCGAGTATCTGAGGCGAGGAGCGGACGAACCTGCAAGGTCAAGAAAGATTAGATGTGAGATATAAAATGAGAGATCATTATCTAAAATAACACCTGGGTTTCATGCTTCTGATGTGAGAGTGATGACAGCATTCATAAGAGTCAAGGTCAGGTCTTTGAGATGCATCAACTAGGGTGTGCAAGACTTCTACACTTGCACTGCAGCTCCAAATTCTGACTGATATCTTTACTCTGTTCCAAGTTACTTTAATAGTGTGGAATGATAATAGATTTTTTTAATAAATAAAAAAAGTATTCATATGCAAATGTGCCAAGGGAACTATGCAAGTTCAGTGTATAAAGGGATCAAAAGAAAAAACCCAGCTACATATTAAATATGGAAGTGAATATGCGCTAAACAATATAAAAACACCTGTCCCAATTTTCTTTGTTTTCTTTTCTACATTAAAAGAATGATGTAGTATGTAAACACAAGACGTGTAATATTTTGTATTCGCAGTTTAGCCTCTCCCATTCATGTTTGTAGCCTGGACAGCATTTGTGCACAATACACAGCAGCCAGTCATAATTCATTTTTGAAAGACACAGTACCTTAAAAAGCTTGTTTGAAGAGAGGCTGGATTGTGATCATGTAAAAATGAGTTTGACTTTTGTTACATAACCCACACAAATGGACATCAAGTCAAGTTTGTTTTTATCGCTATTGTTATACACAAAGGTCATTCAGTGTGCTTTACAGGAATAGAATAAACATGTTAAGTGTAAAAATAGTATGACGTAAAAAATAAAATAATAAAAGAAATTAAATTAATGAAAGTATACATAAAAACTCAATAAAGGAAGATTAAAAGTACAGCAGAAATGCAGATACTTAAAAGATGAAAAGTAAGGTTTTTAACATCAGGGAAGAAGTATCTGATTCCAAAAGGTTTAAACTCAGTAGCCTGATTTTCTACACATAAAGTAAACCTTGTCTTAGACTGCATTTGAATGATTATTTGGCTAGACTAAGCTATAATCTGGGTCTTGGACACTGACCCTACAAATAATAAATGCATATAGAAGTACTTAAGGTGAGATACTGTCAGAGAATAGGGTAAAGAGATACTGTATACTTTTTTTGATAAATAATGTTTTAGAATATTACAATAGCTTTTTGCCAGCTCATTACAGACGTTTTTGTATTGGAAATGTAGTTAAAAAATACATTTAGATATGCAGATAAGGCATTATATACTTACATATGTAGGTATTTTTAGTGATACTAGTAGAATGGTACAGAATGGAAAGAACAGCTATTTGAGAAAACACTACTCACTTGCATTAAAAATGTTAATATAAAACATTTTTCAGATCCTTTTTGGCACTAACTCTATTCTGATGACACCCAGTTGTCCTTCCTTGGTTCACTTTTGGTAGATGTTAACCATTACATACTGAGGACACCCTACACGACCTGCTGTTTTGGAGATGCTCTGATCTTGTCATCTTACCACCATCAATTTTTCTTGCTTCCAACACATCACCTTCAAGTTTACTTGCTGCCTATAATGATTATTTATTCTGATGTAATGTGATATTATAAATGTGATATTATAGGTTGATGCATGTTGGCTAGGTTTGCATCAATGTGTTCCGAACTGCTTTTTTCGAAACATAGATGTGAATCTTATGCTTTGAAACTTCGCCTTCTACATGAAACTCTTTTCAATCTTTTTCCACGATATGAGCCGTCCAACTTGTATGTAATTGTAGCAATTCCGTTTAATACAATCAGGTTTTCACGTTTCATTTGAAGAGATCCATGTGTTTTGAAGTGGGTTTTGCCTGAGGCTTGCTGAAAGTTCTGGTGAAAGGTTACAGCGGCAGGGCAAGTCAAGGTTAAAGAAGGCCAGATCTTTCATCTCGGTGCGGAGAATAGAAAGGAGGTCAGATTCTGGAGCGGCGTTAAAATCAAGCATGCTCGAGGCATCAACAGTTCCAACAGCTTAGCCTTTTTTAAAGACCGGTCTACATTTATAACACATCATGCCACCCAGTAGTGAAGCAGAACTACTCTGTGTTTTTATGACAAGATTTATTCGGAGACTCCCAGCGTTGTTATTACGTGAGGACAGCTGCATTTGCTTCCCTGATTTAAAGCACCTGAGTACAGTCAATAAAAGCCTGAAGGAGTTTCCTGCATGCAGCTGCAATGAGAACATCAAACACTGGCGCTCCGGGCCGAATGCTAGTTCTTTTCTTGGATTAAGGCAGCAGATTCCTGTCTCTTACATCAGGAAAAAATGATGCTCTGGATGTTTGACTTCATCACGTGACAAAGAGAATCATGTATGTATGGAGCTGATGACAGAATCTAAGGCTAATAAATCTCCTCTATAAATGTTTCGAGTGCTAATAATTCATCTCAGTTATGAAAAGCTTTATCACGTTCGTGATGAAATACAAGCGTAATACTAATAAGGAGTGAACCATGAGTTCTGTGATCTAACTCCAAAAGGATGAGTCATCCAGAGCTGGACCTGAAGAGAATTAACACAGCTAATTTATTTCTGATTTTTATTCCATGTGTTCTTTAATACTCAATAGGGCCCGACTGTAATAGCTCTTGGCAGATTATTTCTTTTGGAGTCCCAGCCGTGTGTCCAGTCTGTAGTAGTGAAAGTTGCTGTTCAAATGGTAAGTAAATAAGAACTGAATCAATTAGATTAGGTAAGATTTACAGTGAGACAAGAACATACAGTTCACATAATGTAATGTCTGAAACAAAATATAGACCTTATATATCAAATATATTTACATTTTACATTATATTACATTATTCAATGTTCTATTAAAAACAAGACATCATTTACTTACTAGAAAAAAAACTCCTTCTTCTTATTATTATTATCATTATTATTATTATTATTATTAGTTTGATTGCTTCTTACGTTTTATTATTATTATAATTATTATTATTTTTGTAGCTGGATTTTGGCACCTGTTCTCCTCCTGAAGTTATTTGTGGCATGTCAAATATTGGCGTGTTCCATCATCAGAGCATGCGTTAATATCTAGTGCGCGTGTATTCAGAGATTTTAATCGCTTGAACAGGGACCAAATACGGATCATTTAAAAACCTGATTTTTGTGATCGAGCTGCCTTTGTAATGTGTTTGGAGAGAGAGTCACCGTATGAATGTGTGTCAGAGAGAGAGTCTGTGATGTCAAACAGGCAAACAGACAGGGACAAAACACGGAGAAACGAGTCAATCTTGTGGAGCAAAACACACAGCAGACTTTTAAACAGACTTCAAGATACTAAAGCTAAAGTCAGTTAATAAAAAATGTGCGTCACTGTTTTTTGTGATTTAATTACAAATAATCATTCTGTGAATGCAGCTACACGTTCAGCCATCCTTACCAATAAATGGCTTGGTAAGAGCCAGCGAGACAACTACGTTTTGCTCGTAAACCCGTGTTTAAGTGTCCCCAGACACTGGTTTTATAGGAACCACACAATCACACTTTGCATGTTCTAAATGCATCTATTTCTGCTTAATATTTGTACTAAATTTTTCTTAATTATTTTTGGTATTTTATGTAGGCTTATATTTAATTGCGTTGAAACAGCACTGATAATTACTTTCACAGTAAGTTGCAGAAAAACAGGAGCCTGCACAAATCTGGCAAGAGTGCACAGGCTGCTGTGCTGTTCAAGAGTGTGAGTGATACGCAGTGATGACCTGTGTCAGCTCCAGACAGCAGCTAGCTAGAGTGGCACTGTCATTTATTCTCCATTTATTCTTCAGTTTAGACTGAAGCTGGAGTTAAAACTGATAAGACAGTGAGGAACGGAGTCTCACAAACTGTCCAGAGAGTCTGGAGCCTTGGCTAGCAGCATGCAGCTGGGAAGTGGGCGGATTCAGAAAAGTGGTACACGAGACAGTTGCTACAATGGCTTGTTCAAATGTCTATAAGAAAAGAAAAAAAAAATATATATATATATATATATATAACAGATTGATCCTATAATCAGATATTTGCTGAAGCCCTAATGTTGATTGTTTCTCGGAGCATAAGGTTGCACGTTAGTGAATAAAACTCTGTAGGTTTTAGACATGCTAACGAGTGTGTCTCTGTTCATCTGAGTCACATTAGCAGCATAAACCTCCTGTTCACATATTTAAATTAAGAAGGGGAGTGTACTGAAAGCTACACCATTCTAGCATAGTACTAATGCCCTAGCATCCATCCACCCCTCCATCTACCCACCTACGCAAAGTAGTGCTGTAATGATGGTGCTCCCTTTCTCTAGACTTAGTCTGCTGTGTTAAGCTGTTACTCCAGAGATGGAGGATAACAGAGGCAGCATCAGGAACAGCCTGAAGGCGAGGAGCTGTGCAGCCAAAGCTGCGAACGACGTAGTGCTAAATGAGGGAGAAAGCTCTCAAGACGTTTGTTTTCTACATTCAGAAAAAAGGTGTTAGACGTTTTTTGGCAGACTTCTCTGTCTCTGTTCTTTGGCTATTTGTCTTCTCTCATACCTTCTTCTTTTATTCCCTGACCCTCACTTCACTCTCAGCCTCTCCCTCTTCCTCTGTTTCACTCTCAATCATGTAGTCTCTCTCAGAGATCTCTTTGTGACGTTATCACTCATGTTATATGAGCAGCATATTCCACATCATCCATGTTTTATGAGTTGTTGTTGTCTTCCAAACAAATCCACCTCCTCACGACTGTAGCAGGCGCTGCAGTTTTCAGCACCGTTACAGCACTGAGGAGGGATATCTTAAACTGAATATGTGAATGTGATTATAACTATACCGCCGTTTCCTCCAGGCCACAGTCCCGCAAAGACTTTGTTCCCTCTTCTAAAGGCCCAGTCAGACTTGTGCAGCACACGTGATCAAAATTTTGTTTTTCACATTCAGATCTTTGACCAAGACCTAGACTGCTTTAGCCGCGTTCCACAAAAAGTTCTTACTCTAACTTTGATCTAGTTTTGATCTAGCTTTGGCTGCACCCTTATTGCAAAGTAGTACACACTGCAGATGATGGTTTACACTCTAAACCCTTGCTAGTTGTCTGATGAGTTGGTGCGGAAGCGCAACAAATGTTAAATCGTCGTCAACTACTCCTTATATGAAGATCCCCTGGTTTGTGTTGGTGCTCGAGGTGTCAGACATCATGCTGAGCTTTGTTTGGAGTTCTTCCGTCAAATAGAACCAAGGTTATTGTAATTATAATAAGCACTACTGTGGTTTTAAAAATGACGTCACAAACAAATGATCATAAATAACAGAAATGCCTAGCTTTCTTTTATTTTTGTGCTTAGAAACAAATGAAAAACACACAAGATCCTTGAACTCGGGAGACTTGTGTAATTGTTGAAATCAGAATTCACTAATACGCTAACGGCTCTAAGGGTCAATGAATAACTCTCTACAATGCTAAGCTACTCAATTTGGTTTTGAAAAAGTGTGCGTTTCGAAGTGAACATTGCTCAAGGCCCACAACCATAGCACATACTAGCACTTACACTGCAAAAACTCCTGATCTAACCAAGACTTGGAATCTTATTTCTAGCCTAAAAAGTCTTCTTGATCTTGTTT
>JBBPCY010099028.1:0-20902 GCA_037974405.1 Brachyalestes nurse | reverse complement strand
AGAGACACAGAGAGAGAGACAGAGAGAGAGAGAGACAGAGAGAGAGAGAGAGAGAGAGAGAGAGAGAGAGAGACAGAGACAGAGAGAGAGAGACACAGAGAGAGAGAGGGAGAGAGAGAGAGACAGAGAGAGAGGGAAAGAAAGACAGAGAGACAGAGAGAGAGAAAGAGAGACACAGACACAGAGAGAGCGAGAGAGAGAGAGCGAGAGCTTGAGATTACTATCTACTATTCCCAGTATGAACCTGACTTCTCTCTCTGGTTCAGCTTGACAAGAAATAAGCAGCTTTGAGTCCCTTCCAGATTCTCCTCCGTTTTTTTTGTTTATGGGGTCCGCCTCTTGCACCAAATTTCATTGGAAATTTGATCAAGAGCGCCTACCATATGGATACATTTTGCTAGTTTGCAATTACTGGTTTCGGTTTTTTGAGCGTTTCTCCAAAGAATTGATCTGATAAGCTCTGTGGCCACATTAACACATTTCTCTCTCCCCAGTAAGAGTGTCAAAGTGCACATTGGTGTATATCCAGTTGACACTGTGATCGTCAGTGTTCACTAGAAATCACGGGTGCAGAGACTTACAATTCACATACTAAGACATTTATTCTATGTTTTAATTGTAAGAATTATGCTGCCGCACAAAGAGACTTTTGTGTTTGTGTGAGAACAAAACTGATTTTAAAGAATAAACAGGGTCTCAGACTTGTTTCTTTAATCTGGTATTTGCATGGAGTTATTGTAATATGCAATGCACTGCAGACTTTCTATTTGCATGTTCTGATGTCAAGAACCAACAACCCTGAACGAAAATTCAATTCGACTAATCAAACCAAGTTGTGTGTCCAGAAATCTGACTTGAATAAGACATAAATGCGGTTTGAATCCGATTCAAATCATATGACTTTTTTGACATTCAGACTTTAGAAAATCTGTCCTGGTCAAATCAGATATGCTGAAGAATCTGATTTGAGGTGACAATCTAAACTCGGCTTAAGAAAAAATTGCTTGTAGGGACTAGGCTTGTCACGATACTGAAATTTCAAACTCAGTACCGATACTAAGGACGGTACTCGATACTACTTTCGATACTATAGGGGGAGAAAAAACAAACAAAGCGCTTTATAAATTAAATGTATTATTATTATTATTATTCTAGTCAAGTTTCAGTCAACTAAAAGCATTTTAGTCTTATTTTAGTTAGAATAATCCCTAACTATTTTCGTTTTAGTCAATGAAAGTTGTATTTTATTCTCTTTTCTAGTAATGCAATTCAATTAAACCCAGTCAATATAATACAAGTATAGTAGATAGAAGAACAGACAAAATCTAAATTTTCTTTTAGTCAAAACTATTTCACAATTTAAACAAGGTTATCTTACTGTTATATTATTGTTACCTTAAAGACTCAGGAATACTCTACATCCATTCCAGACACGCAAGACACTCTGATTTGAATTTACGACATTTATTTTGCCAACCAAACATGTTAGAACATAGAAGTACACACACAAATTTAAATAAAATCAATAAATAAAATAAAATGTTTGTGTCTATTGCCACAAAACCCACATTTGTAAAACTGTGTTGGCCTAAACTTAAAGGAGTTTTTTTTCCCAAAACAAATATAGTCTACACAACCAAATCAGAAGAATTTAGGATCAGCTTTTTTGCATGGATACAGGAAAGGCTGCTTATCAAAATGCTATGTGTGTGTGTGTGTCTGTGATTTCTCTCTCTCTGGCACTATATTGGCAATGCGTCCCTATGCTTTTAGTCACTCTGGCATTTAAACTGGCATTTAAGTATCGATACCAGTGCTAATTGATATTTAAATCGATACTACATTTTTAGTATCGATTAGTATCTAGTATCGATTTTTTTTTGACAACCTTAGTAGGGACCCATTTAAGCCACAGCAAAACTGAACGCTTACTTAACACTGAGTCTTTACTGGTCCATTCCCAAACTATATCTGGTCAACAATGATACCCTTTCCATAGATTAATAGGATTGAGGGGGGACAATAAATTCCCAGCAACAGACGGACTATGTTTTGTAACAGTACACCTATCAGATGCATCTATATGGCAGGTGTTTCTGATGAAACGGCCAAGGAGTGCAGACACAAGGCAGGGTTTTAGAAGTCTCAGAGTATATACACTTAAAATGTGGCCAACGATTACAACCACCTGACAGGAGGAACCGCACAAAGTACGGCAAACATTAACGAGACAGAAAGAGCATTTCCAGAAAGAAAAGTTCCAATCCAGTTTTATGTATTTTAATCTATTAACAAAAGGGTTGAATTCTATTAATTCTATGTGGCATTGGCAACTTCAAGACTTAAGGACTAAAGTGCATATACAGCATTCACAGCTTGACCATTGTGCAACATGCAGCAAAGCTGTTCTGGCTAAACACAAGAAAGATTTTTATTTGCCTTCCAGTTACGCCAGTTAGAAACACAAAGACTAACTTTAGGCACAACTGACATCCAATTTGTCATTAATTTCCTCAGCAGATATTTTACAATTTTCAAAAATATTTTAATATATATAGAATGAGGATGAGGACGAACTAAACTAAACACCTCAAACAACATTATTTAGGCTATACCACCACAGACTTTTGGGAAACTTGGCAGTATCTCTACTCTTTTAGCCTGTTCTGGACATGAGGATGCAGTGTGTTGAGTTCAGGCAAAGTGATGTGGCATGATATAATTTCCATAGTTAATCCAGCAGTAATGGCCAGCTGTGTAACGTTTTCAACATATTAACAATAACTATTATCTAAAGGACCTTGTTGATTTCTTTCTCTAGGGTTACTCTACAGATTTCCAAACCCTAAATAGAGAACCAAAAAAAACCACCACCACCAGCTAGTTCTCGCTCTCTCTCATTAATCGGACAGGCGGCCACACATGTGGGTTTGCCTACAGCAAGACTGCAGTCTGATGCTTGGCACTGACATGACACTTAAAAAAAACAAACAAAAAAAAACACTCCATAAAATAAAAAGCACTGTTTGAATACACCTGTGCAAGGTGTGTGTAACAGTATGAGTGTAAAGTGTCACACATGAACACAACACAAAATTCATCCTCTGTATTGGACCCATTCACCAAGTGAAGCAGCAGGAAGCCAGGAACACAGCACCCAGGAAGCAGTGTGTGGGGACAGTACCTTGCTCAGTGGTGCCACTAGAAGTCCTGAGATTCAAACCCACAACCTTCTGGTCACAGGCCTAACTCCCTAAACACTAGGCCACCAGCTGCCCCACTCTTTCTTTCAACTGAGCATAATAACCACAATAGCTAACTAGGGGTGTGCGATATATATCGTTTAGGATAATATCGAAATTGTTCTTTTAACGATGAGGCAGCTGGCATTAGAGTATTTATGAAGTAACCAATGTAAAATAGCAGGACATGTTTTGATCACGCCATGGCTGTGAGAGTTGTACTAGCACGCATGCGCCTGCAGGGCACGCCCTGTTCAGTAGCGGAAGGTTAACAGGCCATGGACGCGGAGATATGCACGGAGAAAGAAAGCTAGGCTAAGGAGGGTGGATGTGGCTCAAACCAGCCCAATTAGCCAGCTTTGTAAAAAAAAAAAAGAAGAAGCTTTGTGCGTCCGTTAAATCCACGATAGTGGTGACAGTAAAAAAAAAAAAACAACCCAGCAGCAAACTTCACATGCTGCTTTCTACGTCTATATTTTGCTATAATGCTGCCGGCATCCATGGCTAAAGATATGGTGCCAGTTCAAGTGGTTGAGAAAAATGGTTTTAAAGAACTTCTGAACACTGCCTGGTCGAAAGTATTAGAGTAAAACAGCTCTGAACTGTATGACGCCAGTCACCAAACTCTGGCAGAGAAACTGAAGATCATGTCGCATTTCACCACAACAATTGATTTATAGTAGAGCAGAACATTCGAGCCATACAATTCTCTGACACTACTGTTTGCAAACATCCTAACGCCAGACAAAAACATGAAGTGCACGTGCAGATTTTTCCAGTATCTTTGTGCAAAATTGGCCAGAATTAGATTAAAAAAATGATAAAGACCAAGTTTATTTTATATCTTTGTGCAATATTGGACCGAAACGGAATAATTTATTTACAAATGCTGAAATTGTTTGGTTTTTTCTTGTGCAGAATTAGATGGAATCGAAACGACTGACTTTTGGTCTTCCATACGTAAGGGAGTGAATTGTGTTTGTCAGATGGCGTATTTTTAATTGTTGCCTTTTAATACCAAATAATTAACATGAAAGCAGGGCTGTTGGATGTCAGAATTCAGCTGTGGTAAGAAAAACACTACTTAGTTGCACTGCTTGATTTCAGTGTACACACAATATTGTTTTTTTTGTTTTAATAAATTCAACCTGTTTTTCTTCAAACATTATTGTTGATGTATTGTTCTGTGGTGTTCCTTATGTACGATTAGTAAAGTACAGTAAATGTTGTATTCAGTACAAAATGTGTTCAGGTACAAAATAAGACATGTTTTTGGAATTTTTAAAATATTGTCAAATTGTCATTATCAGAAAAAAGGCAAACAATATTGTGATATCAATTTTTCTATATCGAACACCCCTATAGCTAACTAATATTGACCCCTGATATCTTCACATTAAAGTTACTAAATAAAACGAAAATGATCATGTACAAATGTACCATAACAATATGTACAGTAAACAGTTATGTTCAGCATATCTGTATGTTCCTTGTGGAAGTCAAAACAAAATAAAACAAATCCTGTTACTTTTGACTACTTTCTTATTTGTTTGCAATTATTCCCATGTTAACTTTGCTGGCAGAGAGACACTTTAAAAATCACACGCTGAGAAAAATGGCTTTAAACAATTTGCATAGGCGTCTAAGACTTTTGCACCGTACTGTTTATTAGCATGCACAGTGAATGTCTAATTAGTCTGCATGGGTGGAAGGCCCGTGGATTTTGCACGGTGCTGAAAGAGCACTCAGTGAGAACGTCTCGAGACGGAGAAGTGCACTCAGTGACATTCGGCAGGATTGAGGGCCAACAGGCAGCACCACCCTGAATTATCCTCTCACTCATGCTAAAGATTAGCAAAAAGGCAATAAAATATAACCTACAAAAAGGTTAATTTGACTCATTCTCAGGGTTAGGTCAACATTTAGGTCAACAAAACCTTTTAACTTCCTGCCACTGTTTGCATGGGTGCCAAATATTCTCTGTGTACTCTCCAACAGTGCCGCTGCAGTGAACCAACAAGTTTATTTATCAAAATAATGTAAAAACATCTCAAACAATTCAGTTAAAGAGTACTTTGTGTTTACAGTACCTATGACAGCAGTTAAAACAAGGAATTCTCCCCCTGACTTCCAGTGAGGTTCGGTAAGAATTAACACCTCATTAGATGTTAAATTGTAAGACAGCGAAAGCATTAAGAGTTCGCGGCTCGTAAATCCTCTAGATTGGTGACCATTACACGCATTTAACAGCCTCCTCTCCACAGTCCGGCTTAATCTGAGACAGTTACGTGCTTGAGTGGAGCTTAGGCAACAACGTCTCTGGTTTACCCCCTTATTCCGACCGCTTCTCTCACTCTTGCCTTGTAAATGACTTCTACGATTCTAATCAAATAAAAAAAATACATGCACCTCTCAAAGTATTTGTAGGCAGTTTAACACACAGTACATATATCTGGTCGTGTTGTGTCTGGGGCTGAGACTACACTGATATCCACAACCATTATGTAAATGACATCAAAGCTTTTTGCTTCCGTGGATTATTAGCCATGTTACCATGTTTGGTTGAGCTGTAGTGGAGATAATCCATCTTTGTGCATTTTGCAGTCCACATCACACCTAAATAACTAAACCAGCGTAAAGTTTGTATATAATTCTGAAACACTGCTTATGCCAGTTTCATCTGGGGGTTGGAAGTAAAGTCACATGCCTTTAGCTATAAAGACAAAATGGAAAAATCCCCACAGAGTCTTCCCACAGGTCTAAACCTAGGCAGCACTGCATCAAGGTGATAATTGTCAAGCGTACAAATTAAGCTGTGACGCTCAGTCCGACCACCGCAGAGACAAACAAACAGAGTCAAATGGAGAAATGCTGTGAGGATAAAGAGATGGATAGAGGGAGAATGGTAAGACAGAAGTAATAGCTTTGGATTGGCACCAGCCTGAGCAAAGAAAAAAATTCCAATGCTATCTGCCATCAATGCCAGTTAAAAATATAGGTATCTTAAGCTGTTTTCACACATGAACTGTGAACAATGTTTGGTTTTTGCAATATCAATATCGCAGAAAACTGCTAGATACAAATATGTCCTGTAATCCATGACCCTGCCCAATCACAGATCCAGTCGAGTATGGGGAATTGGTCTACAAGAATACCTGGATTCTTCAAAAGTCAATTATTTTGGTCAAAATAATGTAAGCCTAGATTTTGGTATGTCCCATTATTGAACCAAGTGTCTGACATCTTTTGAGAAGTATCAGAATTGGGGTAATCAAAATACTAGTGTTCATCCACATCATGCAGCCCCAATAACTATTTTGTGCTATTAATACTCAAATGTATCATATGTTTTTCTGAGCATATCCTGGATATTATCAGTACTTACAGAACTTGCATGTTTCATTACGGGGATGTAATTAGCCCTTGTTAAGTGCATTTAGGGCAGCGCAGCGTTCAGGGTGAGACTGAACAAAACCAAATACAGTTTTTCCACAGTATGTTTAAAGGTGGCACTACCACAGCTTTGTGTATTCCTGCTCATCAGACCTCAGAAAAAAAAAGAAATATTGAGATGCATATACTGTAATATGATGTTCTAGCTTCATCATATTGGATAATGATGGCTGCTAGTCCAGATTTCATCCTCTGTGATTAGTGATTTATGATTCCATTCTACAAAAATGGAACACACGAGATTCATCATAATAAAGATTTAACAGGCTGAAAGTTTGATGTCCTTTACTCAATGGCTGAATAACCAAATTCCCAATTCTGAGTGCATTAATCGCAATGTTAGGACAGCACACATGAGAGTAAAATAAAAAAGCTTCAGGTATACAATGACAGATTTCCCTTTACGATTAGAGGGAAATCACTTCTGAAAGAACATTATGCGAAAAACAAACAAGTCGTATTAGCTGACTGAGACTGTTCTGACACTCCACAATAGAAGTAATCCCAGTTTGTCAGGTCCCATCCATCTCAGATTATTACGTATGGCACTCGTTCAACTCCCCACGTGTTTGAATCGGCGTTTAAGAGGTTCTCCTTCATGGGCAGGGACTGAAGGAATATTGGCACTGTGGGAACATGCTAGCCAACCCTAGCACAATGCAAGTAGTAGTCGCAAGATTAAAAATGTATCATGTTCCCAGACAGACATCAGCTTCTGTCTGGATTAAGGACCACACCACCATTTTCAGAACAAACAGTAGAAGGAAATACTCCACATACATCATCAGGCTATCAAATCAACCATATAAAACAAATGTTACATGAAAATAGATATCAGCTCTTAATATCTGATATTAAAGAAAGCAGTATGGGATGATTCATCGTGCAAACAGGACACAGACCAGTATTGATTTTTGGTTTAGGGATATTTTGCAGACTTTGCTTCAGATTGGATTTGGAAGTTTATAATATATAAATTAATTAAACTAAAGTACTAGTACTAGTTTCCTTCCTGCAAATGTGTTTTTGTCCATTTAATGTTTATAATAATGTGAAGAACTACAGGAAAGCAGAACTAAACTATCCAAAACAAGCAACGTTAGGTTTGTGAGACATTCTTCTAACATAAAAGTACTAAGGCATCAGATGCTCATTAACTTTAACAAACAGTCTGATACCATGATATATTTTCAAGCTCACTGCAGAAACCTGAAAATTAACCGCTCTGATGCAGAGCCATTTTAATCACAATAAACTTTTACTGACTGCCAAAACCGCTTCCCCATGCTTAGGCCATTTGACAACACCTCACATCATAAAGCATTACTTGCTGGAAGTGACTGTGAATGGAAAAAGCACATATCGTAGCCATGCTTGACCCTTTAGATTTGTTGGGCACCCAACCCCCCAAGCCCTATAACTTATCCCCATGATCCCACTATGGAGAGGGAGGAAAAAAAAGCTTGCTGAAAGTAGTGCCAGCGCATGGGAGGGCCTGAAAATCAGGGGTGGATTTCTGGAATGGACTAGACACTAACCAACCACCTTTTAGAAATACTCCAGCATTTCCTACAAAATCTCTGCACTTCTGCCATATGGCTGATCAGCACTGATGATAGTCGTGATGTGTCTCTCAGCGCTTTATGAAAGAACAAAATTGACTGACTCAAATTAGCATAGCCCAAACACTTTCAACGCAAGTTAATTCAAGATTACTACCAAAGCAATCATCCAAAATGCATAAAATCTGACTTTTTAATAATTTTAACAGTACATTTACACAAGCATATATGATCCCAATTCCAAATAGTTCCAAATGAATGTACATTATGAGGAAGTTTTTACGCTACCCATACTTTGGGGTATATGTACATATTACCTTTTTAATTGTATCAAACAAAATGCCACCATGGAACGAAACCAGACTGGAAATCTCACCTAATTAACGAGTGCAAAATGACAGTTGCAAGGAGGACAGGGAGCAAAAAAGGTTCTGTATAGTGCCAAAACAAATATATGATTTGTTACAACAGCAGAGCCCATTTGGTGGTGTTTTAAAAATGGTTCATGCAAATGATGATTTCCACATTCAGAATGTTTTATAGTTTTTTTTAGTTCCATGCAGAACCACCCTCTTATTGCATTAACCTTCACAGAACCTTTCCAAACGGTGTGGAATAACTGGAGCAACTGTATCTTAACAATCTGAAGATATATTTTCAATTTCACAAATGAAATGCTCAGAAAACGTGTTTTATCGCCAATCATGGATCCATATGAGTATCTTGGTGGGTTTTCGTGAATCAGCATATTCATGTACACAAACAAAAGTAAATTATTTGGGTCCGTCTAGGACTGTGCCACATTACTGAGCCATCAATTACTTTTATACATACTGAAATTTCAACAAGAAAATCAGTTTTTATGTCTTTCAAATATATAACAATCACAAGATGTAGCATTTTGTATAACCTCTATAGTGGCACTTTCTGTGCAGACCTGGATCAAAAATAAGAAAACAATAGAAAATAAGATAAATAAACAAACAAAAAAAAAACTTGTAATGCAACAGTCACCTGAGACACGACCTGTGCAAACAAGTACAGATTTAATATAGCCATTTAATATACATTCCCACATACAGAGTGAAACTGGTGAGCTCAAACCTCGCTGACCGTCTTCCACACTCCTAAGAGGTGCCTCTGCAAATGGGCTCTAAGTGACGGGCTCAATGATATCTATGGATTTTTCTCCAGGTAAAAGGACTATCTAAAGGCTCCACTGCTCACTAATGGCTATCTGAAGTGCAATGACAGTGAGGAAATCTCTACCGAGAAGAGAAAGTGCTCGCACACAGATATCCAGGTCAGATTTTTTTCTTCTTTTTATAACACACAAACTTCAAACTATGGCCACCACTATTTATCATACTAATAATACATTAGCAATACTTTAGAATAAATCTCTGACAGGACTGGATAGAATTTATACTTTTTTTTTTTTACCCCAATCTCCATCTGTAAAATGTGTGTGGGATCTGTGAGATTAGATCATTCTAATCTACAAATAGGAGAAAAATGCACAGCAAAAGTCTCTACAGACATCAAAAAGTCAACGAAAATAACCGAAAAAATAAATAAAAGGTGCAGTGCTGCCTCAGCTCTACTTGACAGAGAAGTGAGAACAGATATTGAATGAATGATAGTATTTTTAACCAGACATCGCCAACCCCAATATGTTTAGCTTTTTGAATATACTTAAATATTACAACAAAACACCCTTTATTAACAAACATACACATACAAATACATACACTCACATTCTCCATTTCTGTAGAACTCAATATTTACATCACCACTATGCAGACTGCAAGGTAATTCTAATCAATTATATTTTTTAATCATGTAATCACGACAGTCCACTACACATATCTAGACGTGTATGTTTAAATAGACACAGCTGCAATCTCTGAAGAAAGACTAATGCATTTCAGAAACATACAAATACCATGTTGGAGAACTGACTCACCATCCTCAAAGCACGCTAAGATAAACTAATATAACTCGACATGCTTTGGCTGTCAATTGGTGAATCCTGTGAAGGCTTATAAATATGAAGAAATGGTAATAATTCATACAGATTCAGAGTAATTACACAGTTCAATAAATGTGAAAAAATGGCTGCTCAATTCAGATTGTACATGTGCCATCAATTCTTTGAAAATTATCTAACCCCATCAGTTATCTTACACCATCTGACACTCAGGATATACCTTGGATTCCCCTGACGATCCACTCTGATATAACGGATTAGAAGTTGTAGGTCAACCGAATACGCGCACCACGCTGACAATGAATGGAGTGAAATTAGGATGATTCCATTTGAATGATGTTCACTTTCTGGTCATTCACTTACTGTTAGCAATGTTAGCATTTCTGACTAAACCTTTGAGCCAGGTGTTTAACACGGCAAGCACACTTTCACTTTCAGCATGAGGGGTTTTTGTGACATCGTTTCTGTAACTCTGACTTTCCCACAGCTGATCCACATTCCACCATGTTCAGTATGTATTATATGATCAAGAAATCTAATTTAATAATGAAATACATTTACTGTGCGAAACCCACTTTAGAATTAAAACACCTAAATGGAAAACTGCAGAGGTGGATGACGCTTGGTAAGCTCAAGCAGCACAGAACAGATGGAAAATGACATTCAGTCACACAAAAGCGATCACAAGCCAACAAAATTGAACAAAAACTGTTTAGGTTCTAATTATCCCTTATAAAACTCTCACTGCAAGGAAAACTTCTCCCATCACTTTCCACGAAGCAATTTTCAAACTGTAAAACAGAACCTAAAAATCACCTAATCACCAGCCAGTCTTTGATGATAGATTGCCAGCTGAGAGTTGAAAAGAGGACAAATCAAAGCAATAATTCAGTCAGAAATGAAAATACCATTTTGGCCTTCTCTCAATGAAGACACGCTCCGTGTTTGAAGTCTGCTTTTCTTTTTGTGGTTTCTTAATACTGTATGTCATAGTGTTTTCGATAACTATGAGCCAAATTATGAACAAAATTCAGAATTTAAGTTTTTAAGTTTTTAAGAAAATTGTACTTTAGTTCTACAGCATACATGTGGCTGAGATGACAATATCATTCAGTATCAAAAAATCACATATGCAAGTCTGTTGGAGATTACTTAACTTCAATACACTTTTTAAACAACGCATATGATATAGATTAGCCTCGTAATGCAAATTCATAGAAGCAAACCTAAACCAACTCATGCACTACATTCAGACCAAGGGGCAAAAGATTCACTGTAAATGGGAAAAAAGGTCAGGCTTCCTACAGTTTACAAAAGGGGAGGAGCTTACTTTTTCCTCTGTCTGGGTGCAGGGGAAGGTTGGGCTGGTGCGGACGGAGCATCTTTCCGAGGTCGGCCTCGGGGCCGCTTATCGGTAGAGGCGGGGCTTCCAGTGGGCGTGCCCACAGAGCCGCTAGGAGGTGGTGGGGGTCCTTTGTCAGAGGGGTCCAGAATCTTCTCCTCTGATGACATTCTGACAGAATTAAAGAAAGGTGGTTAAGCTAATACAGGTGTTAAACAAAACAATGGCTGCACAGCATCAGCCTCTGCAACACTGACATCGCAAAAGGCTGCAATACGGAAGACGGACTATAACGATGTGTAGTCCTGACTAACAGCAGATGTTAAAAAGGAGTTCTGTGGGGGCTTTTGTATAGTTTATGATGCATGAAAATTAACAGTTACATTTTTCCCCCATATACATACAGTAATACACAGTGTACAATGTAATCTTAACAGGACATTTATGATTTTGTTAACAGTCGTCGCAACTAACCTTCCTGCTGATTTCATTAAGAATCGGGGAAAACATGAAAAATTGATTAACGACAGACAGTATTTATTAAGGTTATATATTTCATTCCTACATGGCCCTAGAGGCTGTTCAGAGCACACATTAAAAAGCAAAAACAGAAACTGTGATATATATTATGTATTAAAAGCAGAGCATGGTGCAGACCCCATTTGTGACATCATGCACTTTGCACTGGCGTGAAGGTTGTCTAGTGGCAGATAACTTGCCTCCAGCATCAGAAATAAATACGGCTGGAACCAAACTATGACTATGAGGTGTCTGAGGGAGTAATGTGCCTGTTTGTGTGCTTCAGTATAACTGTGATTACACAGATCAGAATCAGAAAACTTTATTGATTCAAGCAATTCAGGAAATTGCTTGTTAGGACTGTACAGACACACAGAGTCAAGAACAGTATAACGAATATTATGTATAAATAAATCAGATAAGACACCATGGAATATACGCAATATGAAATCCACTATTCTAAATACACAAATATTGGGTATAAAAATACTATAGACAAGTAACACAGTTAAATTAACCACTAATAACTTCTAGAATGTAATAAATCAGCATTATAGTTGTAAGTAATATTTAAGGACCGCAATATCTCACATGGTAGGATTATTGCACACAAGAAGAAACACTGAATCGCATCATAATTGGGCTGAATCATTTTTTAAATAAGGAATTAAAACTCAAATGGACTTTCATGCAACATGATTTTGTTCTAATTCTGGACCGTTTCTATCACTCCATTCGTCAAGAAATGTTTACAAGATATTAAGCTGTTTTTTTCCAGACGGTCCACTTGTTTTTCTTTTTTTTTTATTGCACCAACCTAAGTTTCTCAGCAGTTACCAAAAAAACTCTTAACATCATAACTGCATAATAAGCCTGTGGTTCAGGGCGTTCATTCTTACCATACTTCTGTAAATACTATTGTACCTGCTTGAGCGCCCTTCGCTGATGAACGGAACGTGAATAAACGGAAACGTGTTTCTCAACAGACTGATCCCGGTTCTCTTGATCCAAAGTTCTTGGATATAAAGGCCATGCTGCTTCAACTAAAGGTAAACATAACCCACAGTGCTCTGATTCAACACCAGTCTGCTGCTGATGCCTTCATTTTGCTTCCTCAGTTATTCTTGTCTGGCGTGACGCCTCTGGCCCACCTGTCCATTCAGCTGATGGGGCACGGCGCCAATGGGGGCACTGCCTTTTCCGAGAACTAAGCGGGATCCCTCCCTCAGCCAGGCTTTGTATGAGTAAACAATTACACTTCACATGCTCTGCGCCATGCATCTCTCAAAGAGCCTGAGCGCACAATTAACAATACGGTCCATATGTACACACCGCTGCCTGGGACACCAAGCGACCCAGCAGGTCACGTACCTTCAAAATGCATTTAACAAGGTTTCCCTCAAGTACAGCGTCTTCCCAATCACGCAAAACAGGATACTTCCTTTTGCCTGAGGCTGGTGTTCTGGCGTCAACTGACTTCGGCCTGTCTCACAAAAACCAAGAAATCCCAAAGACGCGCTTTTGTGTGGGTGTGTATGGAGGTGTATATTAAAATGGTGCAGGAGCACTCAAAGAGCCATGACTCCTCCATTGGTTCTCTTCATTGGCTCTCATGACTCAGCATGCACTGAATCATAAGAATAACTGATTGGAAGCGTACCATCGGAAGCTTTGGAACCAGTAACTGTTCCTCGGCGAAAGAATCAGTTTGTTGAGTTTTCTTAACAGTTGAGTGGGCAAGAGAATGAATATAGACTGAAATCATTTTAACTGAATTCCTTCTACCTTATCATTCATCATCAGACCTTAATGATGGTCCTCTATACGTTAATTAGTGATGTATGCAAATTCCCACCAGTTATCACACTGTGCTACATGGCTATCAATAGGACTTTGAAAAGTAAGAGGACACCATCAGGAAAAGAAAAATCTGAGAGTGGAACTGGGAGGAACATCAACAGTGGGAACACAAGACTACTACTTTTTAGCCAATCCAGACCGGGACAGTCCTTGCCCTGCTTTATATCTGATAAACCATTTGCTCCCCTCACTTCAAAACCCCATTTTACATGCGGGGACGCGCAACATGTGAAGGGACAGGGAAAACCCGATAGCCTTTTGTTTAAGAACTCAACACAAAGCAAGTGGTTCACATGGAGGGGGGCATGTCCAGCTTTTTGCCTTTGTTCACTGGGCTCAGCAGCTTTGTGCTGGGGGAGGAAAAAAAGTAAAGTCTAACATCTGATTATAAAATGACCATTTTCTGCATTTCAATAGCTGAAGCATCTTACTAACAGTTGGACAACACACAATAGCTAACTCTAAAGTGCTCCACAAGGGGCTGGATTCTGGGGTAACTCAAAGGATAGGGTTTTCATTGTGGACCCTTAACACTGCTGTTCAAGACAAGAAAAAAATGGGGTGGTGCAGGAGGCGAGAAACCCTTCATTTCTTTATAACATCGACTAAAAGACTTGGCTAGAGAGTAAATTGGGCTGTGGGGCTCTGCTGTGTCCAACACGGCTGGCCAGGCCTTTCTATCCGGGTCGAGCAGGCTAACATTAGTGTCTCCCCCAAGTTGGAAACGGCTCGGTATCCAAACGGGAATGCAACCAAAGCCTACCGTTTCTTAACAGCAAAAGCATCCAGACGCAGTGAACAGACTGTCTTCAGCAGTGCGATGGTTAGTATTGTGGACAGAAAAGCGAGGAGAGTGCAAAAACGAAGGAAAACTGCTGGGGGTGACGTGTTAGCTCGGTTCGTGGGGAAACGTGATAGCTAACGCAGCCACAACACAACGGGCTGGAACACAGAACACATATTACAGCTCAGACGGCCAAACGCACACTTACCTCTTCAACCCTAGCAATGTTTAGATATTTCCTTCATGTCAATAGCCGTGTTTACAGGTCACACAGTACTTTTCTTCGTGTTTCTGAGGCTCTGAGGAGGGGGAGGGAGGGAGAGGGGGGGGGTTGGGAATGTGGACCACTAGCGTTAAGGCTATCCCTCAGAGGGAGCGACCGACCCGGGGATCCACGGCTGCGGATAAAAAAAGATCCAGGCTCGGCTTGGACGTCTGGTAATGTATATGTGTTTTAATAAAATAATCCAAAAGGTAAATCCCGACTCAGTTCGACTTCAGCAGTTTCTTTTATTCCGTTTCATCCCCCACATCTCGAGACCCTGGAGGGCTTTACATCCCTGTGCCGAGGGCTTTTCTTCCAACGCTGCCTCTCCGTAAACAAGTCATTCCGACCCGCTTTACTCAGGTCCTAACAGCCGGCAGCGGCACCAAAACACCCTCTTTCCATTAAACGCGGAGAGGAAGCACCTCGCCACGACAACAGATCAAAGCTTTTACTTTCAGATCCAAATATTCCGGGTAGCAAAGCTGTAATTTAGAACCTCCCCAGAAAAAAGGGGGAGAAAAAAAACACCGCTATACAAAACCACATCCAGACGGGTTAATCTCCTCGGGTTCGACTCGTCGCGCTGCAGGATCGAGAGAAATAATCCCACGGAAGATCGGTGCTCCAGAGGCAGACGATTAAAACTAAAAATTCTATTTAGATACAAACATTAAAGTTGCAGCTCCCACTCCACGGTAGCCATATTTGAGTGCGACCGACTCACACCCCGTTATCCGAAGCGAGAGCCGGCGCAAGTAGTACCGCACTCCAGCCCCAGCAGTGCCGCACACGGCGCCCCTTTTCTCCAGAGAAACCTGCTTTTTCCCCACAAAAACCCCGCACCGGACGGGGACGCTCAGGCGACGCTCGACCACACGCCGGGCTGCCGGGCAAAGATTTTTCTCCAGAAAATAAACTGACCCTGCGGATTGATCTGCTGGAAAGCTCAGCAGGTGAGGCGACTTTTTTTTCTTTCTTTCTTTTTTTTCTTTGAGTGCCTGCAAAACCCGGACCGGCTCACTGGAACGGACTCCGCTCACGCACGCGGAGTGAAGTGTCCATTTGTCATACACGCGAACACACCACAGCACAACAGCACAGCACACAGTGTGAAATTATTCCTATGTATTTAACCCATTCACCAAGTTAAGCAGGAACATGATCTCAGTGGTGCCACTAACAGTCCTGGGATGCAAACACACAACCTTTTGGTCACAGTGGCAATTCCCTAACCACAATACCACCAGCTGCCCATAGGCACTGCTGGGATTTAAACCCAGGATCTTCTGTTTACCAGACAGGCGCTTTAACCAACTAAACCAGGGCGCCCTGTAATGTAACTACAATGTTTTGTGGAGCCTTAACAGACTATTTGGGTTATTTGTAATGGAACAACCTGATTTGCAGAACAGGCCAAGTAGGAAAAGGTCATAAAAATGTTCCTACCGTTTAACACAGCCACTAGAAGACGTCACCCTCTCCTTTTTGCTGTGGGCAGGCATGGGCCATCCTGCTGATTATCCTCTTTATCTGATACCAGCGGGCTTCGACTCCGTATCAAGGCCAATATCTCTATATCAGATGACGTTTTCTGCAATGAAAACCAGAAATAAATGGTAACAGTGGTATAATTTAAGGTGGAACTGAAAAATGTGAATGCAAAGTTAACTATAGTGAGTAAAACCTGGACATTACAGATATTGTTAAAGAGAGAGGTACTATTTCATCATTCATGTGGTCATTGTGTCAATCGGATAAAAAGACATAACAATTAAATGCTTATAAAAAAAAGTAATAATATTTTCGTGTGAGGATGGATTCTGAAAAAAGAAACATCTATGTCCGAATCTTCGATAATTCAGTATCAGTCTCTGTATCTCTGGTAGCTGATGGTCAAGTAAAGCAACATTTTAAGGAGATTGGTGAATTCAAACATTTGCAGCTTGAAAATATTGGTTAGGATTTGTTTTCATACAGTCTCTTTTTTATTAAAAAGAAAGAGGTCTTATCTTTTACATGTAGAAGTAAAATAATTATAATGTAAATCTGAAATAAGACCACACAAAGAGATTAATCCACAAGAAATGACTTGTGTCCAGTCAAATCATGTAGGCGTCTTGTCATTTCAGCCATATACACAGTACACAGTGAAACTAAAGTTCCTCCTGCACCACAACGCTCCTCCACGACCACAGTGTTCCTCCAGGTGCAACAAAAACAGAAACAACAGAGACTACAAAAAATTAGAATATCATGGAAAAGTTGATTTATTTCCATAATTCAATTCAAAAGGTTACACTTTCATAGATTATAGATTCAGGGCCCACAGCTTAAACGATTTCAGGTACTTAGTTGTTTATTTGTACATAATTTGGGCTTTCAGCTCTTAAATATTTCGATAATGAAATGCGCTTTGTAACTTTGTGACCCTAAAACTGCCCGCACCCGCGCATCACTAGTGTGTGTGTGTGTATGTATATTTGAGTGTGTGTATATTTGAGTGTGTGTATACATGTGAGAGTGTGTGTACGTGTGTGTATGTATATGTATGTATATGTGAGAGTGTGTGTGTACATGTAAGTGTGTGTGAGAGTGTGTGTGTGTGTGTGTGTGTGTGTGTGTGTGTGTGTGTGTACACGTGTGTGTGTGTGTGTGTGTGTGTGTGTCTGTACCTTGCCGAAAGACCCCTGTCCCAGCACCTTGAGTAGCTCGAACTGGGACGGCTCCGCCTTCTCCGCCCCCTCTTTGACCACATGTGTGATGTTGATCTCTTTGATGAGGTCGTCCTCCTGTGGAGAGACACACAGGACACCATCAGCTGATAAAGGAGGGGTTTTGGGGATTTTGGAGGTTTTGGGGTTTTTGGTGACTGGAGTTCCAGACGCTACTCTGGAGGACATGAGGCAGTTAGTTCATCAGAGCTCTGGTAAGATCAGCGACCGCAGAACCAGCAAAGAACCAGATTAACGAAGTGATAATTTTTACATACATGAACAGGCCACAGCACACAGTTCTAGCGTGAACATCACAAAACTCTTCCTCTGTATGTAACACATTTAACCCATTTAACTCATTAAAACCCATTAAACCAATTTAACCCATTTAACTCATTAAAACCCATTAAACCAATTTAACCCATTTAACTCATTACTGGACTGCTGTCATCACTGTTGAATAAGGCCTTTAACACAAGGAGCAGGAAAATAAACTGTCACACTAACTGAAGGAGATAAACAGATAAGATAAATAAACCCCCAGCAAACAATAAACACACTAAAAACGCCCGGTTAGACATTTCCCCGGTCAGGCTGCTGAGTGTTGTGTAAAACCTGACTGTTTCTAAAGAAACCCAGTTTCATTTCCAACAGCTTATCAGTGTTAAAGTTCTTAATTGACTCGAAACTGTGCGGCGACTAATCCTGGAAACCCCCTTTAAATTAATTCGAAAACCACAGCAATGGCAGCAGTGCGGCCTCAGAGTGACATCTCACACAGCTCACTCGCCACGGCAACAACACGATCACAGTACACAGAAACGCCCCTAATCTCTATTCTCTACACTGGACAACTATAGAACACCATTACAGGGAAAACACTATAGAACACAATTACAGAGAACACCACCATAGAACACCATTACAGAGAACAACACTATAGAACACAATTACAGGGAAAAACACTATAGAACACCATTACAGGGAAAAACACTATAGAGCACCATTACAGAGAACAACACTATAGAACACCATTACAGGGAAAAACACTATAGAACACCATTACAGAGAACAACACTACAGAACACCATTACAGAGAACAACACTATAGAACTCCATTACAGGGAAAAACACCATAGAACACTATTACAGAGAACAACACCATAGAACACCATTACAGAGAACAACACTATAGACCACCACTACAGAGAACATCATGTAACACCATTACAGAGAACAACACCATAGAACACCTTTACAGAGAACAACACTATAGACCACCACTACAGAGAACAACACCATAGAACACCATTACAGAGAACAACACCATAGAACACCATTACAGAGAACAACACCATAGAACACCATTACAGAGAACAACACTATAGAACACCATTACAGAGAACAACACTTTAGAACACCAGAACAGAAATGGCCACCAGAACACTATTAGAGTGAACAGAAATGGTCCTCCTCTCACTAGAACACTATTACAGTGAACAAAAGTGGTCTTCCTCTCACTAGAACTCTATTATAGTGAACACTAATTACTTTTCCCTACATTAGATAACTATATATACTATCACTATTATAGAACAATAATACAGTGAACAGGGTCCCTTAATTGCTGTTCCCTATGTTAGAGCACTATATCTACACTATCACTACTATAGAATACTAGTGAACAGGGACCCTTAATTGCTGTTCCCTACAATAGAGCACTACATAGAACACTAATACAGTGAACAGAAATGGTCCCAGAAACACTATTCCCTACTTTAGAGCACTATATTTTTATCTTGTGTGCAATATTCTAGTGCACCATGCACAATATTTATGGGTAAAACATTACTGTGAGAAATGTGCAATGAAGGGGATTACTGCATACTCACACGTGTACACACTCACACGGACACACATTTTAACAGTTTCTGTATTGCCACATAAAAGATATATAAATCAAACACCAATAAATATCACACACACACACACACACTTTAGACTTCAAACACTTGCACCTTTGATTCTGAAACTAAATTACTCCCACACTCTCCAGGCTCCGCCCACAAAATGATCTGTCATAGATAATGAAGATTCTGGAGAACTGTGGTGTTGGTCACAGCTTCGGTTGGATTTTGACTAATGATTTGTATCTTGTCAATCACACGTCACTATAGCAACCATTAAAATACAGAATCCATCAAGGCATTATGGGAAAATTAATGTAGTCCAATGACCATACTGCAGAAGCTGTAGCCTGACGGCCAGTTTCTATAAGTGACACACGCACACGCACGCACACGCACGCACGCGCGCGCGCACACACACACACACACACACACGCACACGCACACACATGAACGCACACAGGAACCGGCAGAGGATCTCCACCTCACAGCACGGTTACTGGAAACACTCCCACTTCAGCTGGTTTAAAAACCACAGTGTCACCTCATGTCTCAAAATACACACGACTGAAGAGGATTATTTAAATACACACGGCTTTATGCCCCAAGCAACATGTCGATCATTATTTATACATGAAGAACAGCTGTGTATGAGCACCAACTTCCACACACTTCAACACCACCTTCTGCTTCCATCCACCAGCCACTTTATTGAAAACACCCATTTCTGGTGTGCCACCAGCTTCATTTATGCTTATTATGTTCAGTACTTACCTCAATAGCATCTGATTTCAGGTCTGGAATCTGTTGTATTGTGGGTTTTATGAGTCTGAGTTTTTGTCAAACCTGGTGCTCTAACCCCCTGTGTATGAGTGTGTAGCAGAACTCCAGTAATAATAATAACCATCACCACCATCATCAACATTATCTTTACCACCATCACCACAAACGATTATAACATTTAGCAGACACTTTTATCCAAAGCGACTTCCATTCCCTAACTACAGGGGGCAGTCTTCCTGGAGCAACTTGGGGTTAAGGGACTTGATCAGGAACGTAGTGGTGGTGTGCTGAAGGTAGGATTCGAACTAGGGCTGCCACGATTGGTCGACTAGTCACGATTACGTCGACTATCAAAATCGTTGACGACTAATTTAATAGTCGATGCGTCGTTTATTTTTTTCAAGCTTTGTAAGACCGTCTCTGGTATCATGGCTACCCGGCAACCCGAGTTGGCAGCCCTGCAAGAGTCTTGTGTAGA